>BPLR01014984.1:0-56451 GCA_021605095.1 Caerostris extrusa | reverse complement strand
ATTTTCTTGTTCTTTCTTCATTTTTCTTTTCTTATTTTCTTCGAAGCACATGTTGCAGTTAAATCTTTTAATTACTCGTCTTTTATATTCGCTGGTTTTCAAATCTGCACTGACAACGAAATATAATATTTAAGGAAATACAATTTAGGCAGACTCAATTTCATAGAAAAATAGTCGTTTCAAAATTGGAAACATTTGCATAAAAAAAATGAAATACGAGTCCTCAGGAATTTTCTAGAGAATTTGGGTTTTACTTAAAGTGTTTTTGTAGAATGGTTTTGATTCACTTTTCATGTTTTGAGTTGAGATTTTTAAACATTTGTATTTAATGCCTTATAAGTACTCGTAGTGTGTTGATCAATTCCATCTTTTTTTGAAGTTTCATATTTATCACTTTTGGCATTTTACCATGTCTATTGAGCTGCATGTAGTGCTTCTAATTTATATTGGAATACTTAATTTTTCATCTATGCCTAGAATATTCAAATTTTGATATATTCTTTTGGCTATTGAATGATAAAAAGTTTCTTGTAGAATTGGGAATACTTCGTTCTTCATTTACGACTACATTTTATCTTTACTTTTGTCTATTCTTTTTATAGATTCTTGAACAGTAATTCTTTCCTTGAGAGTTCTTGACATATTCAACATTGCTATGTTTAAGTGACTATTGAATTTGACAATACTTATAGCATTCAAATCAGCTACTTCATATATTTCTTGCATTATTAAACATTGATATATTCCTGAAAGTTTATTCATCCGTTCTCGAATGCTCACACATGATAAATTGAAGTTTGCCGAACAGATTTCATCATTTTTTAGTTAATTTTAATTCAGAAAATCTTCAGCATCAAAAGCTTTTTTTTTCTAAATAACTCTGCATAAAGATAAATATTAGAACTTAATGTCCTAAAATAATATGATCAAAAATATTTATATAAATAATATCTGTGAATATTTAAAACTCGTTATAAAATATTATAACCGATAACACATAATTGTCGTCACATCAAAAATTCTTATATACAAAGTAAATTAACAATAAGTTACCCAATAATAAGATGAAAATAAATGCCCATACCTTTCTCTGAATCTAGCAATGTGAACCTTAGACCTATTCTCCAAAATACGCTCATTAACTCCTGGAGAGTAACAGCTCTCATTCTATTAGTCTGTGAAACAATATTTTACAACGAAATATAATATTTAAGGAAATGCAATTAAGCAGACTCAATTTGATAGAAAAATTATCATCAAAATTGGAAACATTTGCATAAAGAAAATTAAAACCATTAAATACGAGGAAAAATCATGTTTTTTTTTCCCCCTGAATAACTCTGCATAAAGATAAATATTAGAACTTAATGTCCTAAAATAATAAGATAAAAGTATTATAATCAAAAACTATTTATATATATTAATATCTGTGAATATTTAAGAAAAGTTACAAAACATTGTAAATGATAACATATGATAACAAACAGTACCAAAAAACCCTTAACTCTAAATAATAAATTTACGATTTTAATTGGCTGCTTAAATGTTATAAAAGAAAAGTTTCAAAATTAAATAAATGGTAAAAAATTAAAAATACTAAAAATAAATTTAAGATACAAAAGTTTAAATTTGGTACAATTAGGACTAGTTGTCGATGCTACAAACTATTGTATAAAAGAAATTATAGTGATAAGTATATGCTGTCGTCATTGTCGTCACATCATAAAGCTTATATGCAAACTAAATTAACAATAAGTTACCCTATAATACTAGATGAAAATAAATGCCTATACTTTTTCTGAATATAGTAATTTGAACCCTAAACCTATTCTCCAAAATACATTCATTAACTCCTTGAAGAGAGTAACAGCTCTCATTCTATTAGTCCCCGAAACAATATTTTACATTACGGCACAAATTAAATTTCAAAAATTTCACAAAAATCGTCATTCATTCTAAAAATTTCACTAAAATCAAAACTATTTATATGATATTATCTGTGAATATTTAAAACATGTTACAAAATATTATAACCGATAATACATCATTCGCGTCACATTAAAAAAAGCTTATATGCAAAGTAAATTAACAATAAATTACCCAATACTACTAGATGAAAATAAATGCCTATGCTTTTTCTGAATATAGCAATTTGAATCGTAGACCTCTTCTCCAAAATACACTCGTTAACCCTTGGAGAGTAGCAGCTCTCATTCTATTAGTCCCTGAAACAATATTTTTACATTACGGCACAAATTAAATTCCGGCATCTGTGGAAGCGAGTTGTTAATGCAATTCGACCCCTTTTAGCAGTCGAATCTTTACTTTCTTGGTCAAACGAGCGCTACACTAACAAGAATCGATTATGCAAATGTCATGTGGCGATTATAGATTGTAGTCCTAATCATAATTGGCAAATCCATTAACATTTCATCCCCAACTGGTGATTCGATACCATGATATTAAATACTCGAGTCGATCTCTCAAATAGGCTCAATTTCATTAAGCATTCGTACATAGCGTCTCGGTAACTAAAGGTAGAATGTCCTAGGTATTCTAAGCATGAATCATTTTTAACTATGCCGTTAAAGTTCCAATATTTACTGCTGTGTAACTAAAATCTTAGTGGGTGCAGCAATTAATGATATCATACTTTAATTGATCATCCAGCTCACTAATGATGTAATTATCTGTACTCCAAGGTATCAACTGCAATTTAAGAGATTACTAACTTCGTGGTCTCCTTTGGAAAATTAAGCCTTGTTTGAGAATTTATAGCAGAGGATTTGAAGTGACGTGAAACATTGTGGGGTTGGCGACCCCTGCGGGAATAATTATGCGCGGAAGGAGTGTTTGCCAGGGAAGGTCGAAGTGATTAGGGTGTAAGTTTTCCGTCCAGCTAAGAAGGATATCTGATAATCTCCCTTAGTTGATAAATTTTTTATTGTAAGCAAACTGGAGGACTTTCTTCCCCCAAGTACTCACTTTAGAGATAAAAACGTGTGATTTAAATTTGTTCCTTAAGTACTTGCTGCCAGCCATTTTATGTCTCTTTTGTATTGTTTTATCAATAATTAATTCTGGGGGATTTTTGTTTAAAGAAACTTTCAATAAAGTAAACATTTTTAAAAAGGTATGCTACTTTTTTTTTTTTTGCATGTGTATCAATTCATCAGTTTAAGTTGAGCTTATCTTTATAGCAGCTATATTTAAGAGTTTATGCCAAGTCATCATTTAAATTTCTATTTAAGTTTATACTCATGGCTTAAAAAGTGATCGTATTCATAGCTAAATAGAGTAACATTTTATATCCATTTATATTTTACAGATTGATTTATAATCGTTTATATATAATCTTTTCATTTAAAATAATAATGATGTTCTGAATAAATTAAGCCCAGAAAATATGAACTTGTTTTCAGTTGATAATGAAATACAAATATATTCAAACATTCTTAAATTAGTTATGATATTATAAATGGATTTCATCAAACAATTCTGCAATAACTGTAAAGTTTTAAAAGTATTTTAAACTTTAAAAAGTTGTCAGGTAGTAATTATAATTTTGTTTATAATCATTATATCAACCTGGACTTTTAGTTTATTTATCACATTTTTTGTACAGCTTATTATAAGAAGTTAAAAAAAAAAATTAGTTAGCTTCTAGAAAATGTAAACTCGTATTATTCATCATTTCTTTAAAATGATATTTAATTACAAAATAAGGGTTTCTTAGAATATAAGGGGTAAGATTTTTAGGGTTTTTTTCTTTAAAATGTAATATATTATTGAACAATATCAAGCCTATTGCAAATCTATTAGACCAATAAATAAAAAGTATTTCAAATAAATATCATATTTCAACTAAAATTGTAGGTTTGAAAAATACAAGTGGAAAATTAAAAATGTAACTTATAAAATAAAGAATAAAACATACTACATTTTTATAAATAATTCTGATTTAAAAAAGTGCACAATTCTGTTTAGAAATATAATTTACTTTTAATGGTGATCATTCTGTAGATTTAGGTGTTAAATAAGGAAGTGATTTCTCACATTTTGATCATTTTAAGATTTATATTCAATAGCTTGAGAACAAGCTGCATTATATTTAAGAGTTAAAAATATCTGACTTCACATTTTCTACGTTTTTTTTTTTTTTGTTCTTCATTTTTAGATAAAATGAATCACTTTACAAACAAAGCGCCTTTTTAAAATGTTTTTGAAATTAGTATAATCACCTGTAAATTTTTTCAATGCTTTATATCTTATGGTCAATTATTCCTTATGTTTATATATAATACTACTTTTATAACTAGTAAATACTTTTGGGTACTTTTATAAATATTAAATATAAAAGTACCCAAAATATTTTGATTTCAATAATTTTAAGAAACTTTTATTTTCCTTTTTTAAAAAATGGCTCATAGATACATCTTAAATTTGTCTTCAAGGCATTTTTTCATTCTGATATTTTTATCTACACGTTGAAAATGCAATGCCTTCAATCATGTATTTTTAAAGCGATATAATAAATCATGAAATTTTGCATTTTCATTAGCATATTTCAACTTCTATTACGCGTAACAAATGGTTCTGGAAATTGTTGTGCTTTCTATACCATTTGAAAATATTTGTGTCGATTTTTTTTTTTCATGTTATTTTTCCTCTGCCTATGATTTTTTTTTTATACAATGTCAGTGCACCCATTCATTTCTTTTTCCAGTTGATATATTAATTGATATTATGTGTATGAAAGAATGTCTGTATTGTAACCAACTATTTTTTGAGAACTATATAGAGTAAAGAAAGGTATATAATCCATTTGAAAAATTACTTTTTTATACGTTAAAATATGAATCGATATTTTCTTTCAATGTAGTGAACGTTTTTATATTGGAAAAAATAATAGTTTTCAAACTCGTTTTGTTTTTGATTTCCTTTTGATGGAGCAAATATATACTTTGCATTTATATTTTAAATTTTCTTAACAATATCTTAGAATAATAGCTGATATACAAACTACTTGTATAGATTAAATATCATTTCACATTATTTTATATTCAAGACATAATTATTTCCTCTCTTTACATCAAAATCAATGACTTGCTAAAACAGTTTTCTTATTGTTTATGTATGTCTTATAAATTGCTAAAATCAATTAAAATTGAAAAGAAACAGATTAGACAAAATTAGCTTATTTTTATAATAAAAATATCACAACTGCCTAATTATTAATTTTTAAATAATTTTTTTAATTTTAAAAACACGATATTAAAAGTGTACGTATATTTCAAAATATATTTGCACAATGTTGGTTCAAAGGATTCATGTAGACTATTAGACAGTTACAGTTTAATTATTATTGTTCAAGTACATTAGCAGAAGAAGAGAATTGTTTCCAATAGTAAAAATTTAATTATTCATTTTATTTTCTGATTATATTATTAAAATATTAGTTTCTAATCACTATTTTACTTTTTAAATCACGAATTAATATTTCTAAACTCTCATTATATTTTATTTTGATATATTCCTTTAACAAACCTAAATATCTTGAATTTCAACTTTAATAAATTAATTATTTTTATAAAAAGAATTTTTATTATAAATATTTCTTAATTAAATTATTTCTTAAATTAAAGTATAAGCATAGCTCTAACCCATAAGATTTTTGTATATTTGAACTCCAGAAATTTGGAGGAATCTCCAGATAGTAAAATGACCAATAGATAATTTCTGTGTTGAAATTATTATTGTAATATATGCACAACAGTCTAGAATCACTAGTAATGCAGATTATAGATTCTATCTCTAATGACATGAAGGTACAACATGCATCGACCCATACATAGGTATATTCATGTTTCAATGTGTAATGCACATTCCGTAGATAGTCTTTGGTTAGGAACATGGTAATGGTTGTTGAAGACGTTAATGACAATCCTTAGTGCATATCCAAGTACAATAGTTTTGATTAACTTCTGCTAGACGTTAGATGAAAGGCACTTTTAGTAATTTTGATTTTTGGATTTTTCAATCTTACAATTTAAAAAACTTCTTGAAAATCTATGTTTCAAATATATCTGTGTCCTGCATGTTGCAGTATTACTTTTAATATCTTATTTTAGACTGGATACATATAGCGATTGCAAAAATTTAAAATTCTCGTTATTTATAGAAAAATTATTTTCCGAATAATCTTCATTTTTATAAAACAATATAATGGAGTAAAATTAATAATTAAATTTTAAGACAATCAATTAATTGTATTTTAAACATTAAAAATTATATGTAAAAAATTGCTTATTTTTTTATTAATTTGAATTTGAATTGTCTAATTAAATATAATTAAATTTATTTGTTTCCATAATGGTGGTCTATTTGCTTCAAAATTATTTTTAATTATCGAACATATAAAAAACATTTTTAATCCATTTTTATATCTGTTTATGCTGGAATATTTTTTTAAATTTTTAAATAAAATTGATGGCATAATTTTTGAATTGATAAATAAAATTGATGGCATAATTTTTGAATTGATAAATAAAATTGATGGCATAATTTTTGAATTGATAAATAAAATTGATGGCATATTTTTTGAATTGATAAATACAATTGATGGCATAATTTTTATTTATCAAGGTGAAATATATCGGCAAAAATTGATTTAACATCAAATGTGTATTTATTCGAAAACATACCCTTTTAAATATACTGGTTTTTTTTTTTCCTGAAAATGTGTTTCTCCGAAATTTTGTTATATAAGTGATAATTATAAATTTTATCAGATAATATTTTTTTCGAAATAATTTTTATAGTGCTTGTTGTACATCTTTTTGTGAAGAAGTGTTTCAAAGGCTTAATAATGCTATGTTAAACTTCTCAGAAAAACATAATTTTGGAAAATTGTTTTTCCTCTTATTGTACATTATGATATATCTGAAATTTGTTGAAATTTTTGTAACATCCTTGCTAAATATATGCTTCAAAATTTAAAAGCAACTTTTCAAAAACACTTAATGCCACATTATCGTTCCATAAAATTAAATTACATTAATTATTTTCCTCTTTCAAAATACTTATCTATTTAAATTATTTATTTAATTTTCCTACATTTAATTTTTGTACACAAATAATATAATATTTAATTACTTTATATATTTAAATACATTAAAATTAAAAGTTTGGAGATAAATATCTTAAAATTATTTTGCATTAATATTGAAACTATTATCAATTTTCATGTAAAAAAATCGTATCCCAATGATCTCAATATCCCAAAAATGAAGAGAAAAAAATTAATTTGTCTAATAGAAAAGCTTACAATATCATGTTCTTAATATGATATTGGACTTTTCGTAAGAAATTTCTATTAGACAAATTAATTTTTTAGTTCCTTAAATTTTTTGTTCATACATAAAATAATGAATAATTACATTATATATTTAATACAAATAAATTTCATTTAATTGAATTACAATTCTAACGATAAATGATGTCATGTAGTAGATGTCATGAATGCAGTTATAAATTTCAATTATATTGAAACTATTATCATTTTTTATTCAAAATTCTTATTTTATTGATACTAATTTAAAATGATTTTGGACTTTTCGTGAGAAATTTCTATTAGACAAATTAATTTGGCAATTTAAGCAAACTTTAGATTTTTTTTTCAAATGCAATGCATAAGCAAATATATGCATTGATTTATTATTATCCACCAATATCCACAGATTCCTACCTCTAAAAGAAGCATGTCTTCCTCCTAGCCTTGAGTTTCTAATCATTTCCCGAAACTAACTGTTTCCGTTTTTACAATATAATTATTTTTGCATTATATATTTAAAGACATTTAATTTAAAATTCTAACTATAAATGATGTATTATTATTATTTTACATTGATATTGAACTATTATCATTTTTCATGAACAATTCATATCCTAATGATAATTAGTATCATTATGATTATAAAATGTTTTTAAATAAAATGTGATTTTGGATTTTTTCGTCAGAAATTTCTATCAGACAAATTAATTAGACAATTTAAACAATTTTTTTTATTACTTACTTATCAAAGGAAATGCATAAGCAAACTATATGCATTGATTTATTATTATCCACCAATATCCACAGATTCCTACCTCTAACGCAAGCAATGTCTTCCTGCAAGCCTCGAGTTCCCTCCAAGTCATTTCCCGAAAGCCGCTCTTTCTGGTTTAATGAAACGAACATCTCTTGTTTCGAAGAAAAACAAATGTTTGGGGAAAAGTTTTATTAAAAAGGCATGCGAAAAGGCTGGGTGCGAGGCGAGGCAGCAACTAGTTTTCTGAAGGCAGCAGTGGCGCTGATAAGTCTTTTAGATGCAAATCTGCAGAATCTCTGAGGCCCGAAATCAGGGAATTTTGCAGAAACAATGTAAATGCCTCAACAAAAGGGGGTTAGTTTTCTGCATATGAAATTCAGTGCATTGTTTTGGACTGCGTACAGATTTAAGATGCTTTTGGCAAATATCGCTGATGTCTTATTGTGCGAAGCTTAGGACGGTTACCAAAGTTAGACAAGTATTAAAACTGGTAACCGGTAGTCAAGTCATAAGAAAAGTTATAGAAACTAGTATCAGTGTACATCTATTTATTAATATATTAGAAGTTATTTTTGGAGATAATTTTTTTTGTTTTGTGTGAAAACTTTTCTTTAGTAATGTAGGGAATAAATAGATAATATAATTAAATCTTCCACATTGGAAATCTCGCGTCATGATTGTATAGAAATTAATGAGAGAATTCCGAAGTTTTTCAAGAACACTGATATACTGATCAATAATTAACATTCTAGAGTGATAGTTATCCTAAAATATATCCGGAAAAATTATAAAAGTAATGTAAGACGAAATTAATCTCTCTACAATATATGTCTTTATCTTACATCTGTCTTTTTATGAAATTTATTTATTTTCTTTATCATCTTATTGATAATTATAATACCAGCAGATAAAAAGATTAAAGTCCTTTAAAATAAATAGAAAATTATAAAATAAACATTGAAATATGTACGATAAATATTAAAAATTGTACGATAAACATTAAAAATGTATACTATAAGTTGCGTGTTTTACTTTATTTGATACCTATAATAATAAGATTTTTTTTTATGTGTCATAAATACAAAAATTAATATCAATTAAAGATAAAAGGCGAATATAAAATTTATTAACAAGCTTTTTACAGATGTTCTTAGTTATTTTCTGTAGGTTACTTTTTGTAATTCAGGTGTTCTTGGTGAAATGCTTTTATCGCATTATTTTCATAAGAGAGTTACTCATAAATACATAGCTTCTTCCATAAATTAAAGGCATGAGCAATGAAAATTTAAATTAAATACTTTTTTCTAAAACATAAGAAGTGATATTGTTTTTACATTAAGCACAATATTATTTGAATATTTAAAATTTGTTTTAGTTACTTTAAAGTAGTTTTGAAATTACGAGTGATGAAAAGTTTGATTACTTGTAAATCTATAACTAAGAATTAATTAATGCCTTTGTCGAAAATTAATAAATCTATTGGTATTATTTCATAACAATATTGATATAATATATGTAAAGATAAAAACATATACTGTAGAGATTCGTTTCCTTTTACATTTTAAAAATTTTAACCTGATATTTTAGGATGCATAACTTTCTAGAATGTTTATTGATCGATTGTATCAATGCTATTGAAAACCAAACTTTGAAGAACTTTTTATTATGGCATCCAGAATTAACACTGAGCATAATATTTGATTATATATTGCTGGCATACTAAAACTAGTTATTTTAATAACACATTATTAATATTTGTTATTAATTTCACATTCATTAATTTAAAAAAAATTATATAATATTATTGGAAATTTAAAGCAATGAAATTTTTTTTCTAATTTATGGACATATGAATTTACCTCCTTTAATTTATGGAGTTACATCATTCAACGATACTGTTTTTAAAAAAAATTAGCATCCAATACAATTTAATAATAATATAATATTAAATATACATTATATTTAATAACAAATAATATAATATTATGATTTTAGTAATAATTTCCTTTCATTTTTTATTTATGGATTATGAAATTGGTATTTTTTTTATTTAAGTTTCAATTTTATTTTTAGCGTTAGTTTATAACTTGTAGTTAAAAAAAAGTTACCAAGAAATTATTTACGTTATAACTCATAAATATGTAAATGATAGAGTTAAAAAATCTGTTTTTTATGGTTCTAATTTAAGCACTTGTGATTTGACTCTGAATTTGAGCATATTGAAAGAATTTTCGTGGTAGCTATATTTGTAAGCAAAAAAATCACTTGTTTAGAAGTAAATGTGTCATATTAATAAAATGGATGCATTTTAATTTATTTTATGTATGAAACCGATTTGACTAATTTTAAAAATTAAAAAAAAAAATTTATTATGTCAAATTAACATTTTGTAGCAGAAATTCATAATTCATTATATCACATAAGCAAATACATTTAATTAAAAACTAATAAACATTAACTGAAGTTGTTCGGTGTGAATGCTTCTGTGTAAAAAATACAACACAGATTAACATAAATTATTAATGCAGTTTTTTTTAATAATATATTGGCTACAATGATAGCAAAATCATCATTAAAACATATTTTTGCAAAAAAAAAGTCTGAGATATATATTGTAACAATAAAAAAAAATAAATTTTATTCAATTTTGATATTAAATGTTATTTTAATTTTGAAACTATTTTATAAAAACTTTTAAGATGTAGAAAATTAAATCAGGCTGCAGTGTTTATGGAAGTAAAATGGAGAAAATTAAAGTGATACTTGGTTTAATTAAACCATTTATTTTAAACTTGAAAAAGAGGAGATATCTGTTTTCTGATAATATCTTTTTTTTATCCATATTCTGCAGACTCAATTTAATAAGAGAGAAATATTTTTCAGCACGTGTCAGACAAAAAAATAGTATAATTAGCCTTTACTGATATTTTTCTATTACAGAAAATATATTAATTAAATTATGAATTAGATTTATTCTTCTGTCATTATACCCTTAATACTCTTCATTTATTTCACAAAGTGAAAAAAAATGTTAAAAAATTTGTGTAAAAATAATTAAAATGTTTTAAACAGTTTAAGGCAATCGAACATTTAATTCAACTAGTACTTGCATAATTAAGCATTAAATATATTTATCAGTACTTCATACTAGTACTTAATATTTATTGCTATTGAAAATACTTTAGTTTTATAATCTTTAAATATTACTTATAGTTTCCAAATATTTTTATCGAGTCGTTTCGTTAATGTTCTCTGATCAGCAGTTCCACTTGAAAACAAACATATATAAAATGATAATAATTTTTTTACTTTCCAATGCCAGTTTTCTGGCATTGGATTTATAATTTTAGATTGAAAATTCTACATTTTCATTTTTCTGTACTAGTTCGCAGAAAAATAGAAAAGTAAATAGTTCGCAGAAAATTTTTTCGCATCAAATATTAATTTAACCTAGTTCTTTACTATTTTTAATTTATTATTGAACAACTACGTGATTTCACTTACTTTTTAAATAATTAATAAAGAAATCTTTTATAGTACAATTGTAAATTACGATAGAATTATCAAATTGTCATTATTTTTAAAAAAGTGACTGCTATATAATAACAGATATAGTGTTTATTATTAACTTCCCATATATTGATGTGGTATTTAATAAATTTAGAATATAAACAAGTTTTTCGCTTTTGATGGTTAAGTGTGGAAGTATATTGAATTAAATAATTAATTAATTAAATTTTTATTACATTTAAGTAAATTAATTAAAAGTATATGTAATGCTTATTTATATAAGTACTAGTTCGATTGTGTATTATTAACTTCCCATAACATATATTAATACAGTATTAATACAATTAGAATGTGAACAAGTTTTCATTGTTGAGGGTTTTCTTATGTTTAATTAAATTAAGGATATAATTAATTAATTAAACTAATTTTATTTAAGTAAATTAATTGAAGTATATTTAATGATTTATATAAGTACCAGTTAAATTTTTTATTATTGACTTCTCATACGTTACTAATAAAATACGGTATAATAAATATACCAGTACGGTATTAATACGGTATTAATAAAATTAGAATGTGAACAAGTTTTCATTGTTAATGATTTTCATATAAGAGAGAAAGAAAAAAGGCAATGAAAAGAAAAAAATATGGCAGTACCTGCAAATTTTATTGCAGCTATTTATTTTAAACAGTGTAAAATTAATTTATAATTTTTATCATTAAAAAGTATGAAGTTATGTATGATAACAACTGTCATCTAAAAATGCTTAAATACAGACAGAATGATTTAATATACAACACATGTATGTGATTATGGTCTAGTAGAGGCATGGCCAACACAAATGCAGGAAACTTTGGAAATGCATCATAACCCGAGGGTAGCATATAAAATTATATATTCCATATTAGATTTTGTCTCACTGTAGACATTTTTTGGAGTGAAAAATTGAAACATAATGAGTTATTATTATTTTTTTATTATATGTAAAAATAGATAATAATAATGGTACTAAACGCACATAGTGAAGAAAATCTAACAAAAAAAAGAAACATAAAATATATATAAATATAAATTAAATAAAAAAAATCGAAATCATTAAAAGCTATTTATTTTACTAGTGCGATATTTGTTTCTCCACTCTTTCACTTAGCTTTTGAAAATCGATGCGTGCGAATCATGAGTTCGCAGAATATAATTTAATTACTCTGCGAACTCAGAACTGTAAACTGATAAATAAAACAGGTAATATCTGTCCTATATTCGCAAGAACATTATTTTAAAAATCAAAGCTACTTTTTTATCATAATTTCAACAGTTCATTTTTGAATATATGGATGCACACATAATGTATTTTTTAATACATTGGTTTTCACTACTATTATAAAATAAATATATTTTGTAGAAGTATGGTAAATCTCACGGCCGCAAAAATAGTCTAGGCGAGCCGCAAATTGGCGACACCTGATCTACTAATTATATATATATATATATATATATATAATATTAACAATTAATGAAAACGCAATTTATGTATTTCAAAGAATATATTCTTAACAGTGAATAAATTTCTGAGTGAGGTGGAGAATATAAAAATCTCACCAGAAAAATTAAAATCATTCAGTTTGTTCTCACTCCAGGTTTGACGTGTGTTCAGAGGTTTGACGTGGCCGCCATAACCAGGTTTCAACAAACTCGCCCTTAATGCAGTAAATGTGTGAAACAATTAACATTTAATTAAATTCATTTCTCCTGATTCTCTAACAAAGCTAGGTTAACGCAGAAATTTAAGCAACTTCATAAAATCCCTATAAAACTTCGCACTAATGTTAGTTTTAAGAGCAATTTATGGAGGTGTTTATGCATTAATTTTAAGTAATTCATATAAATGGCGTAATATTTGACTAACATTTTTAAAAATAACTCTTAATGGAAAAGAAATTAATGAATGTTGTAAAATTCATTTGGACTATTTAAAAATAATTTAATTAACATTGTTTATCATATAACAAATTTAATTTTTCTGATAAAGGTATGTATAATATATTTTACATAAAAGGTTTAGTCTTCTATTGTATTATGAATGTAATATCACCAACAATTATTTATTATTATTATATTTATTTCATTGTAAGATATTTTTGCTTAGACCATCTTCATGAAATATATGCAATAAAATATTGAAACTTGTTTTTTAATTACAGCTTAATAGGTCAATAGCTATTACAGATTGATTTGTTCGTTGTATATCTATTTGTTAGTGTTTCAAATGTAAATTATTTAATTATTTATGCTGCAATTTAATTTTTATAAAGGTTTCAAACTTATTTTTATTTTTTTAATTTGGTTCAATTTTTAATTATTTTTACTTTTTGTGTGGTGAAGCATAAAAAAAAGTACTGTGTTAAATTTTGTGTATATATGACCAGAAATGATTGATTGTACCCATATTGTAAAATTTAAAAACGTTTGATTGTAGAGAGATTGTATCGTTCAGTAAATATTTGTTTCCTTTGATTATTCTGAATTCTGATTTTTTTTTTTTCTATTTTTTTTTTTATGCAGAAGATATGTAAAGATAAATTATACCACGATTTTTACTGAACACAGGCAACAATTGAATGTATTTACTATGAGAAATTCGAAAATAATAAAGTAATGTTTTCTTGAAATTTGAATATTTTGAGATATCTATTTGTATAAAAGGAAGAACATGTTTATTTTCCGCCAATTGACAGTATCTTAAAAGTTTTTAAAAGTTGGATGTAAAAATTTTTTTTGCACAATCACTGATTTTTGCAGGCTCGGAATTTAAAGATATTAAACATATTTTTACACAGTTATGTTACTATAGTAATATACATTACCTAAAAATATTTTCCCATTTTTCAAAAAATTAAACTTCCGAATTCTCAAATTTGTATTTATATCGTGTCCTCTTTAGAAAAAATGTCCTTGGTAATTTTCTAAGTAACTGGATTACATTTGCTTTAAATGGAAAATTTTTCAAAAGCAGGCGTCATACCAATCAGAAAAAAAAAACATTCTAAACTTTCCTGTAAAATATATATTATTATTTTTTCTAATGATATTTCATTAAAGTTAAAAATAATAATTTAAATTTAATGAAATAATTTTTTTTTTCAAATATCATAAAATCAACCTATTATGACGTAATTTACTAAAGTATGTCACACTCACTTCTTTTCTTTCAAATAATAATTTTGATTTTTTTAAAAACTTTTCGAATAATGCAGATTTTTGAACTTTCGTTATGAGATAATATTAAAAGAAATAAATATCAATTCATTTGATGAAATAATATTTATAAATTATTCGAGAAAAAAATCATTCCAACTTTTGATGGTTATAATCTGCAAACATTAGATAAAATTAACTTAACCAAAATCTATATTTTCCTCATATTCTTAATGTGACTTATTATATCTGTTATGAAATAGATTTTTAGTTGATATATTTGTATAATGTATTAAAATAAATAATAAATAAGATAAATCAGGAAATAAATTTCAAAACTAACACCCTTAATCTCATTTTTCGTACTGTAAATTGGTACGAAATTAAAATTAAAATTTATCCTTGTGAAAAGTTCCATAAAAATGAATTACAAAATGTTTTAGGAAATCTTATTTTTAATGAATACATACACCCTGACACAAACACACACACACATATGTGTATATATATTCATTATACGAAAGTTTATATAATTATAATTGTATGTAATATATATATATATATATATATATATATATATATATATATATATAATAATGATATTCACTATTAATCGTATAAGCAATGTTAAGTTGAGTATTTATATGTATATATCTTCTACATTTTTAAATATTCTGCATTTACTGTTGAATGTCATTCAATCGCGTCAATAATTGTTTTTACTGCTAAAATTCTGATCTTGCTGAATTGTGCTATGTTCAAGAAACCTTTTTATGAAAAACCGCAAAATTGGCCATATTTTTAATGAAATCTTTTAAATCAAACCCCATGACGTATGACTGTCAAATAGATACATATCTGTAGTCACAAAAGTGGTGTTTTTGCCACCAAAATATGAATGAAATATTATCCACAAGAAACTAAGCAAAATTTTATTCAAGACTTCTCAATCCTCGATGCGATTAAAATTGTGACATGAGACGAAGGCATAAAAATCCCAGAAAAATAGAAATATAAACAGTCGCAGGCTATTATTTGGCTTGATGATTTATCATCAGGATAAAAAAATAAACATCAAGATATTACAATAAAAGACAAGGAACAGACACTGAAGATTAATTCTAATATGCATAAGTTGCAAATCAAGCTTGAACAAGTTAATTGCAAAAAGCTAAGAAAGTATATATTTAAAAATAAATGCATACTAATATATTGTTAATAATTACATATATATTATGTAATACTATATTAAATTATATAATATATGTAATAATATACTAATGTTATAATATTATAGTATAATAACATTATTTACCTCTATTTATTTTAAGAAGATAAGGACACCATTTTTCTCTCTTTATTTTGTATTATTTTACCAAATAAAAGTAACAAAGTAATAAAAGTAATAAAAGTTACAGACAAGGGTTACAATTACATAATTGCATGAGTACAATGTATTATAATACGTAAAAGAGGAATACTTTATTGTACAAGGTAACATGAGAGCAAACAGGAGTATAGAATACAGAAGGAATAAATAAGGGTATGTATAAGTATAAGTATATAAGTGATAAATTACGTAAGGCAAGGGGATACAAAAATATTATGACAGCTCTCATTCTACGAAGAATGAAATACTTTGGATTGAGTGAAAGAATGTGAATTCATGGAATTCAGTTAGCATTTCCGAGTTAATGGTTTATTGGGATGATTAATTGTACATTTTCTTTTGTTAAATTCATTAAATTAATGATTTATCATCTGGTACAAGGGTTGTAAATTATATTTCTACAACACAGAATATAAAAATAAATGAAATGATATTTTAACATGCCATGATTCCGTTAAAGGACAAGTCGGTGCATAGTTGAATGGTTCTTCGGTTTTTCTTCATAGAAACAGATATCATCATCTAAGAGGTTGACTCTTTTGAGGTATGCTGACAATGAACCAAACCTACTTGTGAATGCAATTTCTTCTACACGAAGAATTCCGTAATTTTTTAAGACTATATCTATGATTTTGACGATACTTCGCCCTATGTTCCTATGATTCCCATCTCGTTGCCAATCCTCTAATACACAGTACAGATTATGGGCGGATATGGGTATGACCTTTGAAGACATAATGGCGTTAGTTAAATTCTGCGTAATCTACAACTTTGAAACTTTCATGAAAGTAAAATATTTAGTTTCCGGGTAAACATAGGTGGATATGATTATTGAAATCTTAGGATATGTAAACACAAATATATCATTTATTTTGTACAACGCCAAGCCTAAGCTACAACTAACAAAGTCATGTCTACAATGCGAAGCCGAAACTACAATTAACAAACTTACACTTTTTAAAAGGATGAAACATTCTACGGTTGCCACACATCTCCAGTAAAATTTATTTAAACATTTTCTTTTTTTCTTTCCACACGCCGTCAGCTATATTGTTCTCTTGCGAATTCATGGTGGATCCAGTTTATTTAAACATTTCTCTTTCCTCTCACGTGCTGTCCGCTTTATAGTTTCTCGTGAGAATGCATGGTGGATTCTTGGTTAGGCCATTTTAAAAATTATTTTTAAAAAAGTAAAAATACATACTGTTGGTCTGCTATCAGCGAACCCATTGTATCATATTCTTTTATGCTCATAAATGCTGATAATATCTATATCGAAATTTGCGGGATCTATCCTAAAATCTTTGTTTTTCCTCGTATTCTGGATTACAATTAGTGTTATGTATTGTAAACATGTATCATGCATTGTTGACCTTTAAAGATACGTATGAAAATTGCTTTATATTTAATTGTTTAGTATAAATGTGGTATTCCAGCAATCGGTTCCGATAATAAAAAATTAAAAAAGATCTCTGAATTGGGGTAAGTATCATTGTTTGCCTGACTGCATGATTGGTTGCACATATTGCTGTGCCATCTGAGAGCGTGTGCTCCCTAACTGTTCTGTAAATTTTTTTCTGTGTTCTTTAGTGATTACCAATTAATCGCCGTTAATTCTTGCAGAATATTGTGATTTCCATTACTTCAGCTGATTGCTTATTAAGATGACTAATCAATTTAAATATTTAATCTGTTATGGTACCAAAAGTATTTGATGGTCTTTTTACTTCTTAAGGAATTATTATTTCAACGAATCTTTGGAATTTTTTTTTAATTTAGCGAAAAAAATATACTTATTTCAATATTGAATTTAATTCACTGTTAACAGTAAGATTTTGTTTTTTATTGTGTTTTTTTTATATTTATTTACATCCCGAAGTGCAGTCCCGATTTCTTTGAGCTCTTTCTCATGTCTTGTTTAAAATGCTGAAGAAAAGTCATCAGCAAATGCCTGCAAATGAATATCTGCTGACTAGGGAATATTTAATATTTCATAAATTGTTAGATTCCATACAAATGGGCCAATGCAAGATCTAGGCCAGCCATGGGTCTGTTTATGAAAATATGGCCCTTCACTAGTCTGAAGTTCTACTTTTCTATTATTAAGCACAAGCAGATTTATTATAATATTATTTTTCCATCAATAAAAATATTCTATTTCTAACTGACCTATATTTATTGTTGACGAAAGCTCCATAATGTCTTTTGAGATGAGTGTCGGAGAATCTAATTGATATGTCTTCAGGCTGAGAATTCTTTATAAAATCTATTAATTTGATTAATGCATGTTGAACTAATTTTCCTTCTCTTAATCCATACTGAAATGAACGGAGTTCGTTTGTTTTTGCAAGTCTGGAGTTTAAGAGTTTTCAAAAAAACAGTTCTGATATGGGAAGTAAAGATAATTGTTCACAGGAATTTATGTTTGAAAAATCTTTACCTTTTTTGTGAAATAGCACAAAGAATTCTGTGCTATGACTTTTGAAGCCGAAAAATTGAAATTGTAAAAAAAAAATTGCAGATAATTAGTAAAATTGTATAATCAGTACCATGATAACAAGGAACATTTTTGGGGCATTATTTGAATTAACCGTTTTAATACCAAAAGTGTGCATTGGTCTCCCCAGAAAAATTTTATTTTTATGTGCTACTAGTCCATATAACCTAGCGGTGATCGGTTTTAGAAAAAAATCTTATTATTATATATAAGGGATGAACTCCTTTTTCAATTCTAACATTGAAATTTTTAGCATATATGTTTATGTGAATAACGAATCGATGGGTATATTAAAAAAATGTTTGGTTTCAAGATGCATTATTTTTGTTTACTTTATTTTTATTAACATCATTCAAACTAGCAAAAAACTGCATAATAATCGTGTAAATTATAATTTATATTAGAGTTTCATAGAGCAACATTCATTGTTTTTCCGTCGTTTGCAAGAAAGAATAAACTTCTCTTACTCTAAACCCTAGACATTGCCACATAAGTATTAATGCTTTAGCCATTAAATTTATAAATTTATATATATATATAAATTTGTGTCTGTAGGAAGGCGAATTCATGTGAGATATTGCTGTTTAAAGACGTTAAGTGCAGCAACTTTAAGCACTTAACGTTCTGTGGATCAGAAAGAAATATTACGGCTGAAATTTTGTCTGCAAGTACTTTGGAGAGGAGTTCCATACAGTTACAAGGATTAGATGCTCGTAAAGTGTTCTGTTCTTAAAGTAAATAATTTGATTCGTGGCTCTGTCCTCGCCTTTACTTTTTCGTAATCGTTTTGTGATGGCGTTTAATACTTTTGCATTGTATGGTAAGTCTGAGGAAAATTTCTATCTCAACCGAACTGGAATTTCCAGAATGTCTTCTTTGGAAAGTTGAAAATTGGAGGATCACCTTGCCAGGAGCATTTTTCGGACATGAGCTCTAGGAAGGCGAATCTTTTTATCTTTTCTACTCTTTAGAAAGTTTTTATGCCATCGGGAAATTTAAGAGAAATAATATTTCTTTCACTTTCTCTCTATAATTACACTAACATACTTTTAACGCATAACATTTAAAAATTGACTTATTATGCGCATATTGAAAATATTATTGATATAATATTTTCAATATGCGCATAATGAATGATTGCATGCTAGAGTTTCTTTGTAACTGTACAATAATTAGTGTAGGCAACATTTTAAAGATTTTCAAATGGTGAATGTTAAAAGTTTTCATAATTTATAGCCTCTAGGAGAAAACATATTTATTCTTATGTATAAAAGGTTTTAATTAAGCAGTGAATTTATGTTTTGCACCAAAATATAGATTATTAATTCATTCATTCGTTTGGTCATTAAGCATTGGGAACAAAAAATATTTGTTTTTAATGTAATCACATGCAAATTATGCACTGATTATGTATTTTTGTATTGACATATAAAAATTCAGTAGTTTTTTTATTTTTAATCATAATTTGTAATACAATTTTAAATGGCCGGAATTATTTCTGTAATTGTAAACTCTCTTTGAAAGGTTGTAATTTATTTTCATATAAACAATTATTGCAGGAGTTAATTAACTTACATTTTTGAAATTTATATTTATTATTTTATATATTAATAATCAAAAATATATGTTAAATATTCAATATTTAATACAATAATTAATATTAAACCAAATGATAATTTATTGAGCATATTTTTTTGGTTTTTTTAATAATTAAAAAGTTTTGTTGATAGTTTATAAATATTAAAGTGCATCTTTTCCTAAAAATATGAATATATTGTGTCTTAGTGTAAAAAATAATTTCATTTCTGTTTTTCAAGTTTCAACAAACAATTTTGATTTAAGCAACTAAATATAATATTTGCAATTATATGCAGCTAATAATATTTTCCCTAAATTGTTTCAATTAATGATTGCATATCTATAAAATAATTATAATAAATTTCATAATTATACACTTTAATTGATTAATTGATTAATTGTGTAATTAATAAATTATGAGAATGATCATAATTCTAAACAAAACTTATTAGCATTTATTAGGGGTATATAGAATATTAAATACATTCTAATGCATTTTATTTGTTATCTTATTTTTAAGAAAATTGTTGATTGAATTCTAATTCACCAAAATATGCACTAAATTCTAATGCACCAAAAATATAAATTAGATTGCAAAAAATTGCAAAATCCACTGAAAGTTGGGTTACACTTAATAATAAAAACTAAATTTATAAGTTTGTCACATAAATGTAATTAGGGAATTTTACATTTTTTTTTTAAGTAAATATGCCTATTCGTGAAAAACAGCTAACTAATTTAAAGTAATTAAAATTATTTATAAAAAGTTATATTCGTAAAATATTTTAGATGTTTTACAAAGGGTTCTTATCAATTTCTAAATTAATAAATGATCTATAAAATATAATTCAATTGATGACTATTTATTTATACGAAATCGGGCAAAATTATAAGCCTATATACTCAACATGATTTTTATTCACAAAATCAAATGATTAATTTTCTTAATATCCGCAAGATTTGGAACTTATTTAAATTATATAACAGACTGAAATTGTATCTTTCTAGTTCAATGACAACGCATATTTATATGTAAAATTAATACTCATTTTTCAAAGAATAAATTGTATTAAAAATTATCACAATTATACAAGTGCGTAAAGGAGAAAATCTGCTAATCTGCTCAATATTTTAGTAGGGTAGTCTTCTGAAAACATCACACTCGAATATCATTGGTTCCATTAATATATTTGATTGAAAGACTCGTGTTACAATTGGTAGTGACATACATTACAAAATGTAAACAAGAGTCTATAACAAAATAAGCGAAGAATGAATCTATCACAAAAGTCCTGTACAGGCTTTAAAAACTGCAAAAATATTTACTTAAAGCAATTCCTTATCAAGTCAATTATTAAAGACTAAAAATTTAATAAATAGTTCAATATTTTAGTTCAAAATTATCTCAAAAATAAATTCTGCTAATTACTAAAATTAATTCTTAAAACTAATATATGTTACACTCTCTGAAAAGAAAACAATTCAATTTCATTAAATAAATATATGAAGCCTAATAAGTAAAATTTCCTACCAGTTTGTTCGAGACGGAACAACGTCTTTAAATTTGACATTCTACTAAGAAATAAATTTTTGTGTTTCTACATTTGTATAAAACAACTGTTTTTTGCAGGCATGCACAAGTATTAGTAATTATTATAAAAAATATTTTTATACATAACGAAAAAATTCATGTTTTCTTATTGTAAGTAGGAATTATTAAAAACGCTGAACTTTTAGGAGATGTTCTGCATCCAAAATCATTCAGCATGATTACCAAACTTGTATTGTAAACATATCGTAATCAAATAAAGGGCATATATCCTCTTTCATAAAAACACATTTATTTATCGCTTTAATTTGGATCTGACTAAACTTTTTATATCTAAAAAGAAATGGAATTATCTAAATATTTCATTGATAAACACTGTAAACTGGAAAATATGTTCTAAGGTACATGAAAAAAACAGGGAGAAAATGCAAAATTTTATTCCATAGAAAATCATTATTTTTCAGTATATTCTTTACACAAAAACAAATATTTGAATAGATTAAATAAAGTTAAAAAATTATTTTTTATAAGAAATTATTTTTACTAATAGTTAGTTAAATTTTGTCAAATTAAAAGAGTTTGGCAAAGAACTATTTTTTTTCCCTTGGACAAAGTCTATGTAATTTATATAATTACAAAAACTAAATTAAAAATATGCTATAAATAACTTCCTCAATCTGCAGAATTATAAAATTAAATCTTGAATGATTTATTTATTATATGATTAGAGTTTTGTTACAGCTTAATTCGAAAATTCATATTTTCTTATAATAGCATGTATAAAATATATTCAGTAACCCTACATTCAATATATTCATTCATGTCACTCATTGGAAAATAACATTGAGTAAAGAAGTTCGGCATTAAAATCTCAAAACAACAACAACAATAACAATAATAATAATAATTCCTCCTCAGTGACTTCTTGAGACGTCCTTCGCAAGATGACATTTTGACCTCCCTAGAAAGGACATCCACAAAATGCTCCCACTATCTTTTCCTACTATTGAGGTCTACTGAGACTCGTTCTCGAGAGGTCTTTCGCTGACATTGCTTGACTTTCTATCCTATTTTCTCATAAAAACAGCGTCTTGTCTTTCTACATTCACAGCATTTCTTTTCATAGGCACTGTTGGTGTCTTTATTTCTCACGCTTTGCAAGCTTCTAACTTAAATAATTAATGACTTGTTTTGAAAGTTAATCTCTCTGATTGGCAAATCCTCGACAACTTTTTGCAATCTTCAGAGATATTGATCCTTCTCCTGTTGACCTTCACAGCTGGATCTCAATTCCTTAAAATCCATGCTAATAAAGTGAAGTAAAATGATTCATTATTATTTATTTGTCAACTGTTTTTACTTTTCTTTTTCCATTATACCGTACACTGGCATTTGCGGTAGTTATAAGCACAATCTAGCTAAATAAATAATCTTTTTGAATAATTATTCTATTATAAGTTTAATTTTTTAAGAACAGATTCTATGAAAACAAAAAGAACTTTTCATTTTTGTAACTTGAAGATTTTATTATTGAAATTTTCATTTTCGAGCAATCATTTAGGCAAACTAAACAATAATTTAAACTCCATTGGTTAATTAATCCAACTCCTTTAATTATTATTTAATATATAAAATACTAGAAAAATTACCGTTTCGAATGATTTTAATCAAAAATGTAATTAACATATATTATTGTTTATAAAATTGCGAAAAACAAAAATAATTTTCAACCAATGAAATTTTCTACATTTAATAATATAAAAAAAATAATATAAAAAATGATAAAAGGTATATACTATTATAATCAAATGATTATTAATAGGGTTTTTAATCATAATGACATCCGAGGTTATATAAACTTTAGATGTGTACCTGAGACTCCGTTGTTAATATATATTTTAATGGAGTTCATACCTTATTGATTGTACTTGCTGAAGAACACTAATAAACCAGTATATGATATATATTATATACGTATTGGCCATTTATTTTGTTAATTTTAATGTTTTACCATAAAAATCTCCACCTAGTGGGCATTTTTTAAACTGAATTGTTTTTTTCGAAATTCCGTGATTGTATCTCGTGTATAATCTATAGCAAATGCTGTAATAATCTATCCATTTTAGTTGTAGGTTGCAGTGTATAGAGGATTATTAGATACAACAACCCTGTAGTAGTCTATGTTGCTGTTCAGCAAATATTATTCAACATATTTGAAGAACATTAACTAAATCACAGAAATATATAATTATTTAACAAATTTAGACATTCCATGAAGAAAAAAGTTAACATAATATTACAAGCTTAATAGGCATAGGAATATTAGAAACACAAACAAAGAATTATAAAGAGATCCCAGATTTCATTCTTCTCACCTACAGCATTCAATCAGTATACTTGTTAATTTGACTACCATTCTGAGATCATTTGCACAACCTCTATACTTATATGTTTTTTAATGGCTATTAAATTAGGAATTATCCGTTAGTTTGGGAAATATTTATTTCATTATTTCACTATTTCAACAGTTTTAAGTTCTAAACATGGTGTTTTGAGCAGTTTTTACATAACTAAGTTATATATTGGTTTTACTTTTGATACATTGAATGGCGACATTTATTAAATATTTGTATATTTCAATGATTTAGTTCATGTTCTTGAAATTTGTTGAATAAAAATTTTCTAAAGTTTGATAAGCATGTTAATTGCATGGTTGTTATATTTAAACTTCCCTTATAAATTGCCTCCTAGATGTAAATCGAAGTGCTTGTAATTACATTTATTGTAGACTATACACGAGATGCACTCAAAATAATTTTGAAAAACAATTTAGTTAAAAAGTGTCCATTAGATGGCGATTTTCCTGGGAAAATATTAAAATTAATAAGAAAAGGGTCAGCACGGAATACATGAACAATTTAAACAATTCAGAACAAGACTTTATGATTAATAAAATGTAAAAAGTGAATGTAAACACATAGCTTCACATTTCGGACAATGTACCACATTTGATGGAAAAGCAAAAACATGGAAATGCAACAAAAAAAAAGTTTATTGCTATTTTAATTTTTTCTATTTTTAATTACTTATACCAATTTATAAATTCTCAATTCTAAATTTCAAATTTTTATTTCAAATCATACTGTACTTCTAAAATAACTTTTTATTTTAATCATAAACAATTAATTATTTTATCATCAACAACTGAGAAAAAATTCCCCGGTTATTATTTGTAAAGTCTGTACCTTTTATGCCCGAATATTTAACTGACACGGTATATATTGCTTTTCTGTGTCATCCACTTAGATTTGCTACAGAATGGATCGTTACCATGACATCCAGTGCATGGCCCAGTGCATTTTAAAAGCACAACGTAACTTCTCACTGCTACTTTACCCGAGAGTTGAGTTACATATATTGTAATCTTTTGCTTGTCTCTATGCTGTCCTTATGATAATCCATTGGACAGTTTCTTCTGATCTAACCTAAATCATTCAAAATTACGATGCCTGAAGATCTCGTTAAGCGTTTCGTTGTATTTTGTGGCAAGCATAGAAAGCAAGTATAACATATTTAATTGTGTCTGGAAATACTTTTCTATTGCGGGAACATTATGAGTATCTGATTCGCACTGACTTCAGCAATTCCCCATCATCGTCATCTTTTCAGCATTGTACACTGTACAATCTGTGTTGTAAATATACTGTCAAATTATCGTGTGGTAAGCATAAAATAAAAATATTTATCCATCATGTTATGCTATATTCATTTCATTCCGTAGTCATAGAGTTCGTTTATAAGAATGATCTCGATTTTTTTTTTTTTTCTAAACATATTTTGGATATGCATGCTCTGAGACAAATCTTTTTCTTCTTAAAGTCTACTATACAACTTCTGAGTTCGTCGCCGTTTTAAAAATACACTCTATGTTTCTTTTTCTACTGCAATATATTTTGAAAGGCGGATTTAATATTGGAATAAGTAAATAAAAAATTTAATATCCTTAAACTGTCTAGAACGGTGGAATAAAGTTACAAACACAGTACAAAATAAAATGACTATTTACAGTTTAGTTATTCTAAACATTTGTAAAAAAAAAAAGGAAAACTTAAACGATATTTTAGAAAAATATATCTTATTATATTTAGTATTTGGAACTTTATGCTTAATATTCATTTATGCGTACAAGTTTGTAAATAAATTTCTATAAATAAGATCTGATGATAGCCTGTTTTTAAATGTTTGCTCTGCATAAATAACTTGCTGAATCAAGAGTTTTACAGAAAACTAAAATATAAATTTGATTCGTATTTTTTGTCATTATTTTAATTATTATTGGTATAGTATATATTTTTCATTATTATGCATTATTTTTAAGAAATTAGTTTTATTTCAAATTATTTACTTTCATCGAAGATTATGAAATACTACCTATTGATATTTTATTTTATTTTTTCTTTTAGTTTCCAGAATTATTTTTGACATGTAATTTTCAAAGGAACTGTCAGTAAAATATCTAATAAATAATGTAGTAATCGGTTATTCCAAGAACAAGGATTAAATGAAACAATTAGAATTACTATATAGAAGATGGAAAATGCATATGTTTGGTTAAAATATTTCAGATTAAAAAATTTTATGTATATTTGCTTCAAATTTATTTGCAAATTCTTATGTTCAAAAGCATTTTAAGATTTATTAGTATTATTATCCATTGGAAATTTCTATAAGGATGAGGGAATTCTAAAATGGATTTTGTGTAAGATAAAAAGTAAACATATCAGGTTTTTTTTATTTATTTATTTACTAAAATTATTTTATTATTAAAGTTACATCTACAAAACGATATTTTATTAAATTGTAAATCCTGACACAATCAAATCTAACTCAATGAGAAAATAGGTATATAATAGTACTTCAGTACTTTATATACTATTATAAAAATTATTAAATTAGTTAAATTATTACTAATATATACTAATTATTATACTATTACTAATATTATTATAATATTATTTAATATAATTATTAAATTATTACTAGTATAAAATTATTACTTACTTAATATATTCTTATATACTGTTACATACTTTATATTCAGTACTTCCGTAATTCATTTATTTCAAAACCTATGGGATATCAACTTAACTGAAGGGATTTATTTATATAGAAATGAATGGATTCTATAATTGATTGAGCTATTTTATCGAATGGATTCTATAATTGGATTGAACTATTTTATTGAATGGATTCTATAATTGACTGATTTATTGATTGATTGGATTCTATAATGAAAGAAACTTATTAATGATTAATTTTAATTATTATTTGTTTAAAATTACGTAATAAATTTTAGAATGCATTTTCAAATTCCGGAGAAATATATATTACATCCAACATCAAGCCTTTCTCAAATGGAAAAATCTTTTAGCATTATATTATAATATAGTGCCCTACTGATCTATATAAGCAAAAGCATATTTATGTTGAAAATGAAATCCCACATAATTTATAAATAATAATAAAAACAATCATTATTTATACTTAAAGTTTTTCTTTACGAAACAATTTTATTACATAAACATTTAATTACTATAAAGTTTAATGAATAATTAATTAAATTTATTATCATTAACACATTTACTATTATGTAAAGCCATTAAAAGTTTCAACAAAATCTAAGTGCACCCCTTAAAGTATATATCACGTACTTAAACATTTTATAATCTCCTTCTACCATTATACGTGTGGAATACATCAACTTTGAATGCATACTGGAACGAGTTAAATAATGTGCTTGCATTTCCAAGGCTTCAGTTAGATAACATTTCAACACTGGGCAAGTGTGTTTTGAATAAGATGATGACATACGAATAATTTTAGTGAAAACAGCTGTCTGAATTGACTGCATGCTAATAAGTACAGCTAAATATGCAATATCTTGCAAATATTTTGGAAGGTGTTTCTAACAATTATTTCTGAAAGAGATTTTAGCAAAGTTTCACAGTCATGTTTTTTTTTTATCTTGCCTATTTTTTATCAATAAATAAAAAAAATAATATCCTATTTTTTTTTTTCAACTTTTGTTAGCTTTCGTATTTTTTTTACTATTTAAATTGTGAGTTACAGAAACAATTTTGCTTTTTTAATGATGATAATTAAGAACAATTTTTAGTTCAAGTTTTAACATAGCATACAACACTTCTATAGATATAATATTTATTGCATCTATTTTTTATTTTATTTGATTTAATAATCAATGTCACATTTATGGGAAATTTATTAATAAAAATTCCAGGTTAAAATATTTTGTTGGTTTTTTTTTTAATACATTCAAACACACCAATATAATTGGCTTATTAAGAACACCATCCAAAAATACTTTTTTAATACTTCAGAAACAAATAAATAGAAGAAGAATTTCGTTACTATACTATTTCTGGTGGAATATGTGACCATTTGATCACTGGTAGGGTTATGAAAACATTATGGGCCGAAAAGGAATATATCACTCTTTTAAATTACTTTTAATACAAAATTTAACTAATAGAACTATTTGCTTAATTCTATTGATTAATGAAATGTAATAAAATGTTAATTATATCTGGACAGCTTTTATAATTCTGGGATCCTATCAAAACAATTATTTTTGTTCAATTTTGTTATTCAAAAAGAGGATCAATAAAAAAAATGCTGTAAGAAGGGTTACTTCTTCAAAGTGAGTGCTGCAGATTTACTTATGGACAAAACTTAAATAGCGTCATTTAAATAGTAAGTTTCGATATTAATGAAATGTTTTTGTAATCCCCTGGTTGACTAATATCTAACATGTGGACCAGTTCTTCTGAATAAAGTAAAATAAATCTTTTCTTAATGAAAAAAAAATATTCTGTAATAAATTCTACATAATATTTTTGTTACAGTTCGTTGGTAAATGTTATAAATCGTTCAACCTAGTATTTTCAGTAAGTAATAATTTTTGGGAAAATATAATTAACAACATTAATAGTCTAGAAATAGCTCTATCTATTTCTTTTCCATACAATAAATTAATTGTAAATTTCTAAAATAAATTGAACTTTACTGTAATTGCAAAAGTAGATTGATTTTATAAAAATGTTAGATTTCATTAACCTATCACTATAACTTACCATGCAAATAATTGGGTCAATGGTTTTATTACTACATAGGTATATGTTTCTAATTAAGTTATTTTGCGTATCTTTTAGTTATTTTGTGTTTTCGTAATAATACATTTCAACATTTCAAGATGTAAATGAAAACAAATAATATGCTACAAAAATAAGTGGTGAAACTTCCAGTTTACGTTATCATATATATTATATCTCTGAAGAATTATTTTTGTTCCCTCACATAAAAAGAACAACATAAGTGTGTGAAGAAAAAAAGATGTTCGTATGGCAAAGTAAAGTGCATTTGTCAAAAGTTTATCAACATTTTTTATTGATCCTAATTGAGGCAAGAATTCGTTTGTTTCTTTCTTTATCTATCGACTGTCGTCTTTATCTGTCATTTGTTTATTTCTTCATCTTGTTATGGTAGATATAAGAGTCGAATAAGAAAAAAAAGAAATATAAATTTTAAAGAATGTGTTTCTAATGCATTTAGCAAAAATATGCAATCGCTTGGACCAAATAGCTTAAACTACCTTTAAAAAAAATTTCAAAAAATTCAAATATTCTCTGCATGCCGCCGACCTCCAATTCGTCATTCGTATAGCTGAGCTTCCATAGTTGAGAAAATGCTCGCGGGGTTAGAAAAAAATAAGAATCCGATGTGACGTCCTTCGCCCGGTTATTGAAGAAAAATTGACGTTTTGAAGCATCCATGAATACGATTCCCTATTCCATAAATCACACTTTCTTTCGAGAAATATGCAAACATTCTGAAAAGAGATATGAATCGCAGTCTTGTTGACAAGCAAAAATCAAAAAGCACTCCCCCCGGGACGCTACGGTTCGGATCTTTGTGATTCAAAATAAAGACTGGTGTGTGCATCTGTGAATGCCGGTAGTCGATTCTTTCAGCACAAGAACCCTTTTATGCTGAAAATAATATCGTTCTTCTTCATATAACATTGTTTGTTAGCGTGTCATCAACGTCTTTTGTATGACGGTGTCAACTGTGTAAAAAAAAAACACGCAGTTTCTCAAAGTAATTTTTGTGTTTCGTAATTTCGAAACGAATTGTATTAATTTTTTTAAAGTATATATTTTTAATTCCCATTTTTATGAAATCATCGTTTTACAATTTTTTAAATAATGGGTTTTATGTTTATTGTGTTCATGACAGTCCTTCATGTTCAAATCCATGATGGCAATTTAAAAATTTTGATGAATAATAGTGAAAATGACGAACGTTTAAGAGAACTATTTTTACAATTACAATTATTTCGGACAATTTTCAATTGCATAATATCGCTTCTTATTAAACAGTTCTGTTAGCGAGTATATTAATTTTCTTGGATGATTATTTCGCATAATTCTTTTCTTGATTTGCATTTATATTCCGTTTACATTTTCTTTTAAGATGATACCGAAATTCTTTTATTTCTGATTATTTAAAATCTACTGAGATTGTAAGCGTCCTCTTTTTTGAGTAATATGCTCCATGCCAAAGCAGCCAGTTAATAAACTCAATAATATCTTGAATTTTACATTTAATTTGACATAACTAAACTGATTAAAATAAAGACCACAACCGTAATTGACAATAGGCTTCAACTTTATGTCTATTTTATGGGCATGCACAGTGAAAGACAGAAATTAATAATAAAACAGCAAAGCGTCAAAAGCAAAGATTTTTTATGTTATAGAACGATATGTTGCATCTCATTCAATGCGCAGTAACAATTTTTTGACTGAATATATGTATGTTGATCACTGTATACATTTGGCAAAAGGAGTTCATGATAAGCTTTTGTTTTTTTAACTCATTCAGCTGGGAAATATTTTTAAAATAAGCTATTCAAATATGATGCCTTCAGAGAAAACTACTTTACGATCAAAATTCTTCTTTCGTCCATGTGTCCCTTAAGCTGTCAGGAGGATTTGGATGAGCTGTCGCATGCCAGATGGTTCAATTTTCTGAATTTTTAATGCTGAAAAAAACAAGGCACTAAGTCTAATGATTAAAAAACTAAAACTTACAACAAAAGGTGTCTAAAAATTGCAGATACTCCGATATCCAGAAGAAAAGGTTACATTTTCCAAGTGGTTAAATTTTATGAATGCTTTAAATAAAAAAAAAACCACAATATGAAAATTAATGATTAAAAACAATGAGTTACGAAGGTGTCTAAAATTGCAGCTAGTCCGATATCTAGCAAACAAAGTTAAATTTTCCAGGTGGTTAAATTTTCTGAATTCTTTAATTCCAAAAAAAAAAAAAACCAAAGTATGAAAGTTAATGATTAAAAACTATAACTTACAAAGGTGTCTAAAAATTGCAGCTACCCTGATCTCCAGTAAAAAAAAAAAAAGAAAAAGAAAGCAGAAGCAAAATTTAGGCTTGGTAGGTACTTTAACCGTAAATTATCAAACAGTGCCTGGACATTGTCAGTCTGAGAATACAAGGTACCAAGAGAATGCGTAGGAATTTTTGCCAAATAGCCAATTCCCAAAACCTCAATGGGTTAACGTATCGTTTTAGGCCCAAACAACAAGACTGCTGAATATTTTTATGCGGATATAATATAAATATGTATATTACCAGAAAAATGTAAAGCAATCTACTGTTTTTAAAATAATATTTTTTGAAGTTTTGAAATTCAATAAATCAGAATTTTATTAATTTTTGAAAAAATAACTGTCCAGAAAACATTTAATTTTTTTTAATGAAAACAGTTTTAGTTAACAAATGTGATTAAAACTGTTTCTGCAGATTTAGAGACCATAAATAATACTATCACTTGAAAGTAGCTTTTTTTACTTTTTGATCCCCAAAAGTTTTGTCATTTTAGTTAAAGCGAAACATTATTTGTCTTATTGCATTTCACGAATGCATAAACTTCAGAATTTAAATGCTATTTTGTATTTAAAATTATGAAAAACATTATATTTTTTATTAAACTGGAAATTTTTCACAATAGAAAAATTAAACTACTATTTGAAGAAAATGATATATAACTTTTTATACACTGCATACAAACAATTTATTAACGGATGCAATTTGAACTTTTAAGATGCAAGGAACTTTGATGAATTCCTTTGTTTTCAACAGCAACTTCTAAAAATTAAAAAAATTAAAAAAGATTGAAAATTTTGGTATGACATAGATGTCACACTTTTTTTAGAATATAACTTCTAGCATTTGCATACTCATTTTACAATATATTTAAAAGCTCTTTGAAGAATGTTAGTTAAAAATACTGCATCAAATATTTTAATGAAGGATGTTGAAGAAATTCTTTAGTTAACTTTCAGTTAAATTTATTCTTAAAAAATTCATTCATAGTTTATCTCATTTGATTAAATCATACTTTTAAAGATCTTATTAAATTTGATAATTTTTTAGTATAATTTAATAGTATTGCTATTTTCAATTTTTACAACATAATTCAAAATTTAATAAATCTTAACATTTTCATTGAAAATGTGACGATATAGCTGCAATGAAAGATTTTACAAGTAAATTTTGTTGTTAATTTCTTCTTCTTTATTGGCGCAATAACCACATGGTGGGCCAAGGCCGCTTGTCTACTACTACTACTACTACTACTACTACTACTACTACTACTACATCACACTTCACTGTGCCCTAGAGCTGAGTTGCCCTATACAGTTTGGGAATGATGTGGGTGAAATGAATGGAAGGCGGAAAAGTTTTGCATAATTCCCTTTTGAGGTACAGAAGCTGAACAATGGGGAAAATTCATACAAGGCAAATATCAAAGAACTAAATATCAAAAATAAAAAAAAAAAAAAAAAAAAACCCCGCTTGTCTACTGCCATTTAAACAAGTAAATTATTGTTGGCAATTTCTTCTTCTTCTTTATTGGAGCAATAGTCCCATGGTGGGCCAATGCCGTCTTCATACTGGCAGATTGCGACACAAAAGATGTTTTCTTTTATTGGATAGGATTGTCAACTTACAACCAACAGTCATATTGGACAGGTACCTATGTTTTAAAGTGAATTCTAACCGCTACAAACGTCCGTGGCACTCCTGTGATTCGAACCCTACGTCACCGACCGCCAGAATGCTAATCAGTCAGTCATCAGCCCCCTGGCCATTTATAACAAAGCTGAAAAATTTCTCTGTAATTGATATTTTTAACTTGTAACCAATTTAAAAGAAATTAAGTATCAAAAGTTAGTTTTAATGAATAATCTTTTTAACGCACAAATAATTATTCACAAAATAATCAAATTAAAAGATGTCAAATTACCAAATAGGTTTAATATTAGCAGAGATAATCCACAAATTTTGAGTTTAATTAATTAGCAATAAAATTAGTCTGTCTAGAGAATATCTGTCTTCAAGGCAAATTAATATGGGGAATTAGAAAACATACGATATCTTAATCAGAAATTTCCCGATAGAGTGACCAAAACTCAAATCATTTTCAAAAAAATATAATGTTAAAGGATAATTTTAATGAATAATCTTCATAAAACCCAAATAAATAGTCACAAAATGCTCAAATTAACCTAAGTCAAATTACAAATATCATAGCTTTGTAGTAATACCATATGTAAAATAGGTTTAATATCAGTAGAGATAATTCCCAAATTTGGGATTTTAATTATTTAATAATAAAAGTATCAATCGTCTATAACAGCATATCTATCTTCAAGGCAAATTAACATGGAATATTAGAAAACATATGAGGTCTTGATCGGAAACTTCACGAAAGAGAGACAAAACTCAAATCATTTTCAAATATCTTCCGGCACAGTCAGAAGGAGACAGAGACAGATATATATATATATATACATTTGCGAATGCTTTCCTCTCGCACCGTAAAACACGAAATCATTCTTTACGGCAGATGAGGAATGAGTATTACATTCATAATTAGATTCCTCCTTGAGTTACGATGACGGCAATTAATGGCAAAAGAAGACCATCGAACGGAAAAGCCAATTACGGAGGATGCATTAACCTTTCTCGGTCGGAACGAAAAGCTCTCGGGTCCTCAATCATCGATGGGGTTAAGACATAAGATGATTGCAACCTCTTTTTTATGCCTTTCTTTATTTGCTTTCCTTTTAAGGTGGTATCTGTGATTTGAATTCCTAATGGTAGAATGTCTTTAATTTTGTAAAACTCTTTAAATTTGTTCGTTGAACACAATTACATTTTATGCATTCGCAAAAATTTTCAATTCTAACGTAATCTGGAAAAACAACCCACCTGAATGAGATTAACCATGAAAATATGCATTTTTTTCATATTATCGACATTATTTACTGAAAATTTAAGCAAGTAAATTATTTTCTGGCAATTTAGGTTTTTTCTTTTTTTTTTTTTTAGAGCAATAGGTTTATGGTGGGTCAAGGCCGTTTGCATACTGGAAGGTTTCGAGATAAAAGATGCTTTCTTTTTTATGGAATAGGGTTTTTAATCCTACACACTAACAGATTAGACCGGGACCTACAATTTAATGTGTATTCTGACCCACTACAAATATTCATGGCACCACCGTGATTCGAACCCTATGACAACGAGCGCCAGAACGCTAGTCACCTGGCCGTCAGCCCCCTGGCCATTTATTGAAAGACAGAAAAATTTCTCTGCAATGGATATTGTGAACTTGAAATTATTTTTAAAAATTAAGTATTAAAAGACAATTTTAATGAATAATCTTCCTAATACCCAAATAATTATTCACAAAATGTTCATATTAATCATTTCATCAAATTAATAATCGAAATAATCATTTAATTGATCATTCAAATTAATCGTTAAGCGTCAAATTACAAATACCGTATAGGTTTAATATCCGTAGAGATAATTCCCAAATTTTGATTTTAATTACCTAACAATAAAATCACCATACTGTCTACAGCAGCATATCTATCTTCAAGGCAAATTAACATGGAATATTAGAAAACATATAAGATCTTGATCAGAAACTTCACGATAGAGACCAAAAATCAAATCATTGTCAAAAAAATATTATATTTTTATAAGACCATTTAATGGAATATTCTTCTAACACCCAAATAATTATGCCCAAAATTATCAAATTAACTTAAGACGAATTACAAATATCATATAGGTTTAATATCAGTAGAGATAACAAAATTTCACAAATTTTGATTTTAATTACATGTAATAATCAATTCAGCATACTGTCTACTGTAGCATATCTCACTTCAAGGCAAATTAACATGGAAGATCTGAAAACATATCAGATCTTAATCAGTGACTTCACGATAGAGGGACCAAAACTCAAATCATTTTCAAATATATCCCGGCACAATCAGAAGGAGACAGAGAAATATATATACATATACATTTGCGAATGGTTTCCTCTCGCACCGTAAAACACAAGATCACTCTTTACGGCCGATGAGGAATGAGTATTACATTCATAATTAGATTCCTCCTTGAGTTACGGCGACGGCAATTAATCGCAAAAGAAGACCATCCGAACGGAAAAGCCAATTACGGAGGATGCATTAACTTTCTCGGTCGGAACGAAAGCTCTCGAGGCCCCTCAATCATCGATGGGGTTAAGACATAAGATGATTGCAACCTTTTTTTTTTATGTCTTTCTTTTATTTGCTTTCTTGTAAAGATAGTATATCATGCTTTTGTTTTTATGATAATAGGCCCATGGTGGGTCAAAGCCGTTTGCATACTGAAAGTTTTCGAGGCAAAAAGAGGCTTTCTTTTTAAGGCATAGGGTTTTTTAATCCTACACATAACAATCATGTTAGATCGGAACCAACCATTTAAAGTGGATTCCCAACCACTACAAATATTCATGGCACCATCGTGGCTCGAACCCTATGACACCGAGCTCCAGAGCGCTAGTCACTTGGCCATTCCTCTGACTATTTATTACAAGACTGAAAAGTTTCTCTGAAATTTATATCATGAACTTGCAACAAATTTAAAAAAAAAACATAAATATTAAAAGATTATTTTAAGAGAATATGCTTTTAACACTCAAATAATTATTCACAACATGATAAAATTAACTCAAGTCAAATCCATATAGGTTTAATATCAATTGAGATTGATTAATTGTTGAGTTTGATTTTAATTATCTATTAATAAAATTTGTATGATGTCTACAGCAGCATATTTTATCTTCAAGGCAAAATTAACATGGAAAATTAGAAAACATATGAGATCTTGATCAGAGACTTTTATGATAGAGACCAAAACACAAATCATTTTCAAATATCTCTCGGCACAGACAGATGGAGACAGAGACATATATGTATATACATTTGAGAATGATTTCCTCTCTGGCACCTTAAAACACGAGATCATTCTTTACGGCAGATGAGGAATGAGTATTACATTCATAATTAGATTCCTCCTTGAGTTACGGTGACGGCAATTAATCGCAAAAGAAGGCCATTCGAACGGAAAAGCCAATTACGGAGGATGCATTAACCTTTCCGGTCGGAACGAAAGCTCTCCAGGTCCTCAATCATCGATGGGGTTAAGACATAAGATGATTGCGACCTTTTTTTTTTTTTTTTTTACTTTCCTTTTTTTAAGAAAGCATCAGCTGTTTTTTTTTGGGTTAAAAAATGATTGCTATTTATCAAGATAATACTTTATTTACGAATTTAAATTTATATTGGTAGAATGTCTTTAACTTTGTAAAACTCTTTAAATTTGTTCGTTGAATATATTTATATTTTGTGCATTCGCAAAAATTTTCAATTCAGGTAATGTGGAAAATAAACCCACCTGCATGAGATTAACTATGAAACAATGTAATTTTTTTTTCATATCATCGACATTCTTTACTAAAAATTTAAAAAAGAGTAAATCATTGTTGGCAATTTATTTTCCGTCTTTATTAGCGAGATAGGCCCATGGAGGCTCAAGGCCGTTTGCATACTGGAATATTTCGAGACAAGATATGCTTTCTTTTTATGGGATAAGGTTTTTTTAATCTTACACATAACAGTCTTATTATACTGGGCCTACAATTTAAAAAGTGGATTCGAAGCCACTGGAAATGTCCATGGCATCACCCATGACTCGAGCCCTATGGCACTGAGCGCCAGAGCGCTAATCACTTGGCCATATATTGTTGATGTTTATTGTTGTTGTTGCTCCTTGTTTTTATTTATTACAACACTGAAAAATTTCTACGCAATTGATATTCTGAATTTGCAACTAATTTTAAAAAAAATTAAGTTTAAAAAAAAATTTTAATCCATAATCCTCCTGACACCCAAATAATTATCCACAAAATGATCAAATTAATCGAAGCAAAATTACAAATACTATATAAGTTTAATATCAGCAGAGATCATTCACAAATTTTTATTTTAATTACCTATTAATAAAATCATTATACTGTCTACAGCAGCATATCTATCTTCAAGGTAAACTAACATGGAAAATTAGTAAACATACGAGATCTTGATCAGGAACTTCACGATAGAGAGACCAAAACTCAAATCATTTTCAAATATCTCCCGGCACAATCAGAAGGAGACAGAGACATATATATACATATACATTTGAGAATGGTTTCCTCTATTGCCCGTAAAACACGAGATCATTCTTTACGGCAGATGAGGAATGAGTATTACATTCATAATTAGATTCCTCCTTGAGTTACGGCGACGGCAATTAATCGCAAAAGAAGACCATTCGAACGGAAAAGCCAATTACGGAGGATGCATTAACCTTTCTCGGTCGAACGAAAGCTCTCGAGGTCCTCAATCATCGATGGGGTTAAGACATAAGATGATTGCAACCTTTTCTTTTTTTTTTTTATGTCTCTTATTTGCTTTGCTTTTAAGATAGTATCTGCCCTTTTGTTTTTGGTTAAAGAAGTGTTGCTTATTTAGCACGATAATACTTTATTTACGTATTTAAATTCCTAATGTTGGAATGTCTGTAATTTTGTAAATTTGTTCGTTGAACATAATTATATTTTATGCATTTGCAATTTTTTTTTTTTTAGAATTTGATCTGTATTTCGGAACAACAGAGATGAAGTTGGTTTAGTTCACTTATGCTTTTAAATACAATTTTCAATTCAGGTAGTCTAGAAAAACATGCAGCCTACGTGAGATTAACTGTAAAAGGTTGTATTTTTTTTCATATTTTAGACATTCTTTATTTTTCCTTTAATTTTCTAACCATTCCGAATGTTTTGTTTACTTGTCCTTTAATTTCCATTCCGAATAAATTTTTTTTCAGAAATGGAAAAAAAAAAAAAAAACTGAATTTTTAGCATTTTATGTACTGTGATAGGTTAAAAGTTTTGAGATATATGAGAGATGTAGTGAATATTGCATTTATCTTCCCGGAAAATATCATAGGTGAAAGTTACGTGAAAGGGCAAATCAAATGAGTATATGATATCATGAAAATACTACTGAACTGTTGAAAATATGTGACAAAAATAAAAATGCAGCTATCAGTAGTGGATGGTGCTCACACCAGCTTAGCTTTGTAAACTAAAGGCTGTCTTAGACTATTTATCAGGGCGCCACATACAAGTTCAAAAGTCCCCTGTTCCAAAATTGAAAATAGAATTTATCACTGAACATTATATGGTGTGAAGTAGTTTGTAACGACGATAATTGGATACGACATCACTCAAGACGACGTAATTAATGTTCCAAGAATAAAAACAGGTGTTTTAAATGGAGCTGTGTATATAACTCCAACTCAGGCAAGTGACGAAAAGAATTATTGAAGGCCATTATTGAGGTTGTGGCACGTTGGATTGCAGTCAATGATGCTGCTGGAACAATTATGGGTTGCCACACAATCTCCCTGATCTCTCTTTGCATTTGTGGACATTGACCTTCCAGATTCGTTTTGTTTATATGTTCTTTTTGTGGTACCACCTTTGATTTGCTAGCCTCACGAATGCCGATTAATATCTATGCTATAATCTCCGATTAGCTATGAGGTTTTCGAAAAAACCGTGAAGATGTTGATTATCGTTCAAAGCTAGAGAAATTCATGGCCAATATCAAAAGAAATGAAACACCGAAATTGTTGCTTGTTTTATACAAAGCTAATTTAGCAGTAGAAACACTCGCTGTTATTGATGTTATTAGAATATTTAATCATTCTCATATTTGGTTTTAAGCAATGATTATGCAAAATATTTAGATCGCAGAACTATTTTTAAAAATACTTTGTTTGTTTCTAAAAATGTGCATTTCTAATACGACCACTAAAAATATATTGGTTTATTTAAATGTTTACTAATTGCTGAAACAAGTGCGAACTAAATTTAAATGATTATAGTATAATATTTTCATTATTTTTTAAATAAATATAAAAATATAAGCAAAATAAATAATATGAAACTTTTATCAAATCGTAATACATTTTACAAATAACGTATTACATTTAGAATGTAAAAAAAAAAATATCTTCTGCAAAGCAGTTTTAAATTAATATTATTATATTGTTATGTGCTTTAAATTCTATAAACGGTAACAATTGTGCTTGTAAATGTAAATAATTTAATTAAAATTTGTAGCAATTATATTAAGATGCTTAAGTAAACAATGAACTTTACTTCAAATATATTATTATTTATTCATCCACTTAAGCCGATTAAATTAATTGAATGGGATTAATTTGTATTTTGTGTTTGCAACACAATAAATCAATTAAACTTTTTTTCTTGAAGATACAAAAATTTAATTTACTAGTTTTCAATTACTTGTTTCTTTTTCTGTCTGCATCGTTTTACCATTCAGTATCTGAGCCGTTTTCATTAAAAGTGGTGTAAGTCCATTTTAGATTTAAAAAAATTGGTTAATGAAAAAAAAAAAAAATAAAAAAAATATTCCAATACCTTTAATAAAGCTAATGATTAATTATTTTAAGCATAAAATATGCACGTCAAAAATTCTTTGTGTTGTTTTTAAGTTTTATTAATTAATATTTTATGAAATCAAATTATAATAATTTTTCCTTCCCGAAAAATGCAAAAATAAATTTTCGATCCAACACCTGATGTCTGTTATTGCCAAAATTACAAATAAAGTTCAATGGAAACTTTTTAAATATATTTAATAAGGATTGTACATTGCATTAGGTATATTAATCAATTTCACATGGCATTTAAATGAATTTTAAATAAATTGAATAACGAAATTTTGTATAGTCATCTACAATATCAGATTTTATTCATTTTAAACAGCAAATATCCCCCAATTAATCCAAATAAATTTAATTAACTATAACAATACAAATATACCTACCATTTTAATAAAGCTAAGAAACATCTTTTATGTTTTCAGATTGAAAAATATTTAAATCAACAAATGGTGAGCCAATTTCAATTTGATAACAAATGTCTGTGTTACTTGGATTAAATTGAAATGTGTGCTTTTCACATCAATATTGATAAAAATGCAATTTCAAATGGATTTTAATTAAAGATGTTTTCTTTTATGCAAATAAACTAAGCATATGTGTATAAGTTAATAATTCTGTGAATCCGTTGAATAGCATATATTTACGATTCTTTAAATTTAAAATCAAAACTGATTAAATATGCATGACTTCCTTTTAAAAATAATGTAAGTTTGCAATATACTAAAAATTCAATTGTCTTTTTCATCTCTTATTATTCATTCTTTTACTTTATTGATATTTCTTTTTCTTGTGCTTGTGTGCGTGTAATTATTTTCTTTAAACTTTTAAGAATTAATTAAATAGATGTGCAAATAGAAAATTGATTAACGTACGTCATTTATACGTACGTACTCGTACCATATTATACACTACAATCCTCTTTTATTGGTTCTTTAACCGTTCTTGTTCCATTAGCTTGATGAAATTACACTAAAAATTAAATGAATCCTCTTATATCAATAAATTTATGAATAGTCAACTAGTACTTGAATCGTTCTGTTTCTTGTTTCATTATATTGATGAAATTACACTAAAAATTAAATAAATACGGTTTAATCAATGAATTATGAATTTATGAATAGACATATCGTACTTTAATCATTCTGTTTCTTGTTGCATCAGCTAGATGAAATTACACTAAAAATACTCTTTCATCAATAAATTCATGAATAGACATCTCATATTTTAATCGTTCTGTTTCTTGTTGCATTGGCTTGATGAAATTATAAAGAAAGTTAAATAAATTCTTTTATCAATGAGTTCATGAATAGACATATCGTACTTTAATCGTTCTGTTTCTTATTGCATTGGTTTGAGGAAATTAAACTAAAAAATTAAACCAATCATCTTTTATCAATGAGTTCATGAATAGACATATCGTACTTTAATCGTTCTGTTTCTTGTTGCATTGGTTTGAGGAAATTACACTAAAAATTAAATCAATCCTCTTTTTATCAATGAATTTATCAATAGACAACTCGTACTTTAATCGTTCCGTTTCTTGTTGCATTAGCTTGATGAAATTACAAAGAAAGTTAAATAAATCATCTTTTATCAATAATTGTATGAATAGACATTTTCGAGTAGATGAGTTTGAACTTCAGGAATTTAATGATTTTTTATTTTATTTAATTATTTTATTTTTTTATTTTATCATGGACGATTTTATATTTGTACTCCAAATCGCTAACGAAATACTAAATGCATAAGTTTCAATATTAATAATTTAATAATGTGTAAAATAAAAATAATATCTCCGTAGTTATTTCAAGGCTCTTTAAAATAATGCAAGAAAAAACTTTGTCCGTATTTATAATAATCAAAAAGCAAAACTGTGATTACATGTGATTTACGTGTTACTGAGAATACAAAAAAATCTTTAATGTGTTATTGCATACTCTCGTGCGTCAAAAACCTTGAGCTGAATCAAGTTAATTACTTTGTATCTGTATTTTATTGTATGGGTGAAAATCCAAAAAAAAAATTCGAATCTAGACGAGACAGTGTCAATATCGCCACTGAATCATTAAGTTTTTTTTTTTTATTTACTGTAAAATAATTCAAGTCACACATTTCGATAAGTTTATAGCACAAACTTGAATGTTTCAACGCGAAGAATTTTCATTTATTGAGTAATTTTTATTTTTAATTATTTTTTGAAGATTAAATGTAGCGAGAAACGGAAAAGTAACGGTGATCAGTAATTTATGACCAGTCGCCACCTTCAGTAATTTTTAAATGGAATTATCTAAGTGAAAAAAAGGATGTTAGAATGCATCTTAATCTTTTTAGCACCCCATAAAAATTTAATACCTCTGACTTCATAGATTTATGTACTCCATTCTCAGGATAATTTACATAAAAAATATGAATTTAACATGACAAAGATAGGACTTTTCAGTAACTTTAATATAAGCATCATTAATGCAACATACAAGAAAATAATACTGATTGGGCCATTATATTAAACTAAATAATTAATTCAAAATTAAATTGTATTAGTTTTTATCAGAGTTTTTATCAGTTAATGAGTTTTTTTTCCGTCATTGTAATGTCTCCGCCTATACTGACTTATAACAGCTTCAAGAAGAAGGTCTCTTTCAGATTCATGGGAACACTTTACATTTTATTTACTAACATTATATCTATACAGAACTCTATTTAGAAAAAAAAAAAAAAAAATTAAGAACATAAATTAGATACACAAATACAGCTCACTCAAAGTTCGGATATTTTCAGAGTTCTAGATTCTATGACGAATATTAACAGCTAATCTGCGGCAGACCTGAAATATCACACGGCGTGATTCACGAAACCACAAGATGATCACTTTGAAAACTGGCGGAAAACTCTGTCCTTCTTTTTAAGACAATCCCTCAAGAAGAGAGGGGGAGGGGGTCATCTTCCCTCCCTTCTGATTGGAGCAGACATTTCTCAGCTTGTGGTCTATCACCATTCCTGATAGAACAATTCATGGTATAGTTCATATTCAATCTGTAGTTGCTTCGACCTGTGAAGACATTGTTTCTTGAGTCTCATCATACATGATTCCTAATATCTGCTATCAGATTTGAGTGGCAGGTTGTTCTCATTAGTAAAAACGATAATTACCCACAATATATATCGTCTGCTGTCAAATTTGAGTGATGAATTTACAATAAATCTTTCAAATAAAATACATTCCTCTCCCCTCGGAAGGAAACGCCAAATCTCTTCTCGTGGGAAAAATTATACAGTCCTATAATCACTGTCTTGAAATATATCTAATGTTTTAAACTAGGTATAAATTTGGTAAAAATTTTGTTTCTCAATGATAAAAATCTAATTTATCATTGAGAATTTAAATGTCATTGAAGAGAAAAAGTACTTTTAACCATCTACTGCAATAATGCAGTTGTATGTTTCTAAGAAAATTAATGAACAAAAAATAATTCCGAAGTAATATATTAAGTCTATTTTTCCTAATTTATAAATTCGACTTCGTTATATCTGAAAAATTGGTTTAGGGATTTCATTTTTTTTTTAGCGATGAAAATAAAAATTGTTATTTCCGTCTATCAAAGAACAGAATGCTTTGGAAGTATATTGGGAAGTAAATATGGACAAATATATCTGATTTCGAAACTCTCTTTTAAAATAATAATCCAAATATGATATTTTCTAAATATTTTCTACGAAAACATATGTTGAAGAGAAGAGAATTAATAAATGATATAGAAATGTTAACATTATAATACTAGAAAAAAAAAGAATGATTTCTCATATATAACTAACCACGAAAAGGTTTCGTGCAGCCCTTATATTTTATATTTTATATTCGTTTCATATTTCATACAGCCCCTTAATTTCACATTGCATTTGTTTCAATTTTATGAAACATATTTTGTTTTATATATAATATACATTTTTATATTAGCCAGACTCGTGGCTCAGTGGCAACGTGCGACGCTGATGAGCATTAGGGCTGAGGTTAAATCCGCTGGCGGCTTTGTTGTAAACACCGTTGCAAAACGCGAGGAGACTCGCTGGCGTTTGTGATGTTCAGTATCTTGCCTCGTGAGTCGGACTACATGGTGTGAATTTTTCTGAGTTTTCACTCATATGAAACGTCAATGCAGACAGTTCAACCTAAAAGTTCTTCCGGAAGGCACTGCCGTTCATCTTCAATGACAATGAGCCAAGTCAGACTTCTACCTACGCTTGCTCCACCACAAGAGAAGCAGCCTGTTTCCTTCCATTCTTAAGTAGATTATTCATGAGATGTTCGTTCTGCGTTGCAGGACATTGAAGATTAAATACAGCATTTTCATATTGAAAAAGTTTTCAATCTATTTCAGTGTTTAGTACACTAAATCTAAGACATGCAAACATAATACAAAAACCTGAAATGTAATATGAAAGTATTATTTATGACATATTCTAAAATAGAAACATGTCTAATAGTAACTGCTCGAAGTTAAGAACTTTAACCTGGACTTTAAATTACGAATGCGATTGACATAAATGCACTTCTTTCCTAAATCCATACATCAACACTAAATAATAAAAAAAAGAGCATTTAATGCTTCCATATGTTCAAGAAAACTAAATCTCGGAATGGTAGGATACATTTTTTTATGGCAATGAAATGAAACATATCGCCACATGCGTCTTACGTATATCAATCCAATCTGAAATCCCTTTTATAAATCCAGGCACGTAAACACTCCAGCAAAGTTACATACTTGCTTATGTGAGGTGTGGAAAGTTATTCAGATCCACAACTTTACAGCAATGGTTCAGCTGCGGTCTGTAGAGAAATTCCAGTTTTTATATGACACTTTTTTTTTTTCCAGGAACATAATTTCTGGTATATCCTACAATTCTGGACAAAAATACATTCCAGCTGATCCAGATTCGAGGTGGTTCAAGAACTTCTAATCCTGGATTAGTAATAACAAGTAATATTAAAAAATTAAGTCAATTCCTACTTTTTTTTTCATTATATTGCAGAAAGTCCTTTATAAATAATTTTCATTCATTCTTTTAAGTTTATCTGGCGCCATCTATTGGTAGATATATCAAACTTAAATAAAAAAAAAACTAAAATTAATTAATTTAATTTAATTACTGAATTAATATTTGAAAAAAACTGTATTAACAACAAGTGTCATCCACTACAAGTTGAAAAAAATGTGTTTGAACTGAAGTGGATGAATAAAAGTGTTTTATGAACGATTGAAAATTTGAACAAGATATATATAGGGAGAGTGTAAGCTAATAGAAGGAATTAAAAATAGATAAGTCGTTATGAGATTACATAAGTCGAATACAAACTTTTAAGTTATGATGTGGAATATTAATTAAGTTATGTTATAAGAGATTTAGATTTAATATAAAAAAAATTTAGGTAGAGTAATCTTAATCTTAATTTTTAGTAGAGTAATCTTAAAGGAAAATTTTAACGTTATTGAAAAATCAGGTACTGAAAATTAAAATTAAAAACCTGTACTGAAAATTTTAACTTTGAGGATCTATATTAATATTTTTCAATCATTTAAAAATTTAAGGTTTATTGAAAACTATGCAATGTATTAATATAACAACACTATTGAAAAATACATTAATTCTTAAAATTAATTTATTGTTGCCTTTTTAAAAAAATGTAAATAAAATAAGCATGCATTTTATACATTGAAAATTGATACATTATTAATAGTCGTACTGAGTTGCAAAGCAGTAGCTCATTATTTATACGAATTTAATATTTTTAATAAACGTGAAAGGAAGACGTTAGCAGAAAACTTAATTATTTGATATTGTGTGTTTAAAAATATAGAACAATGTTAGTAGAATGCAAGTAAAACAAAAGTGAACAAAGTAGAACACAAAGTAATTACAATGTATTAATTAAAAATCAAATTTTATTTGTTAAAATATTTTTCTCGTTAAGAAAACATTTTTTAGCTAATCATGAAAATATTATTATTCCAAATTGTTGTCTGTAAATTAAAAGATAAATTTTAATTAATTAAGAATTTAGTTTTTACGCTACTGAAATTATGGCTGTTGTGACAGGCATGCAGCTATCGTAATTGAATAGTCCATTTTTTATATGTTTTGAACTAAAAATAAGTATGTAAGCATTTATTTATTATTCACTTGTCGTATAATTTCTTATTCTTCTAATAAAACAAATTTCTTTGGACTAGAGGTAACGTTAAAGATTTATTTCATGCTTTCCTGAAAAACTATTAGTTGTAGAATCATTGTTCTTGGGAAATTTCTTTATGTACTCCCAGCGACAACTCCTGTTCTGTAGAATATGCGGTCTTAAAAGGGTCCAGTACAGATCTTGTACAGTTCTAGATGGTTAGACAGCCTTACTACTGATCGTCAGGAGAACATTTGGTTATAAATTCCTGAGTTTCTGCATTGTAAGGCAGAAATCTCTAAAACTTTTCATTAGAATGTCTGATTGTTAAAAGAGCGATGCTCAAGAAAATTGTCCAAATTGCTACAAAATCTTTTCATTTGTTAAAGTTAGAAACTGCCATGGTCAATTGCCACAACCTATCGATTTAAATTTGTATCCATTTGAAGACCTGCGTTAGATTTGAACGTCATTAAAAAAATTTCACATTTCAATATTTCAATTACATATTTTTATTTATATTTCAACTTTAAAATATTGGAAAGAGCCATATGTTATCAATGGCCTTATATGTTATTTTGTGGCACAACTTTATGAGCTCAGCTAAAGCGATGGAGGAGACAAATTTAAATTTTTTGCATTGCAGTCAATGCTTTTAAGAAAGAAGATAATTGATGAGTGATAGTGACAGTGCCTATAAACATCTTGAGTTATTAATCTAGCCATTAAATGAGGATTTTTCAAGGTTTCTCTTATTTTGTGCGATTATCTTTGAAAGCCTTCTGGTTAGACAATTTGTACCTCTTCTTGTCAGAAAAAAATCGTAATATACTTAATGAAAATCGTAAATCGCAATATAAAAAAATATTGAACCATCTCTTAAGATATGTAGTTATATACTTATATATTGATTCCATTCAGGTTATATTTATTTTTAAAAATCTTTCAAAATGTATATGAAACAGTAAATGCTATATAATTCCAAAGACATATTTTATTTTTAATTTGAGAAAAAAAAAACAATGCATTATTTATTTAAAATGCATAATGCTGAAATTACTTTAAAATAAGAATCGTATTTCTATCCATTTTGATATTACAACCATTTTTTGTTCAGTTTAGTATAAAAACAGATACATACTGTTCTAAAACATTTTTGCATATGACTAGAATTTTAAAATATTTCATGTTTTGTTATGAGCTTCAAGCATTGCTCATGAATTTTTAGTCAGATTAGACTTTTAAAAAAAATAGTCTTACTATTTTCCTTAGAAAACAAGAAATTAAATAAACATTCTGTGAAGATTCTGCAATGCTGAATTCCTTTGAATTCCTGGAAAATTTTATCGATGAAAAATAAATGTATTTCAAAGGAAAGTATATTAGTTTATAAGATAGAGATGCATATATAATTTATTTAAAGTCGGTTCTGTAGCTTTTACACATAGCTTCATATTTAGGAAAACATTAGCTTACCTTTAGAGATTTTGCAATGTTATTCAAAACTTTTATAAATATGGGAATTTTTGATTGAAATAAGTGAAGTATTACGAGAATCAATTTTGTTTAAAATAAACTGCACTTAAAGCTTAAATTATTTTTCATATAAATTCACTGAATACTTTTTATTAGGAATAATAAATTATTTTCCTGGGACTGAGGTAAATTAAAGCTTATTGCAGTAATTTCAGGGATATTAGATAATTTCTCTTAATTTCATTATAATATTTGATAAAATCTAAAAATTCAAAGAGACTTTTACACATTTCATGAAAGATACTCTCAAAAATCTTCAAGTCTATTCATTTTTTAAAATAGTTTCTCCAGCATAAGCCACATGTTGGAACTAAAACTTAGTCATTCGTTACATATGATGATACGCAGCATACCAAAAGTCACATATAGTAAATGTGATCATTCTGATAGGAATTCATGCACATGCTACATACGATATTCTGTGCAATCATTCATTATTAAAATTAAATGTTACAGTGAAATTTATGCATGTTGAATTTATGTAGCAGATCTCTAATATTAATATTAAAAAAAGTAAAGATTGATGTTTATTATGCAAACAGAGATTTATATCCCATTGAAAAAATGAATTGTTGTGTATTATTATTGATTATCATTATTTTGAAATACCAAATTTCCTTGTTTACCTATTTTATTTATTTATTTTTTTACTTATGCAATATACTATGATATTTTGTAATCACTGCATACTTACAAAAATTATTTAAAATAATGCAGTTTTATTGAAGTACCGTATGTAATGTTTTTAAAAGACTCATATACCATTGAAAAAATGTTTGGAGCAATTTTAAGAATTATGAAAAAAATCGTTTTATCGTCGAAATAAGGATAGAATTGAGAATCAGCAAGAATCATGACCTGTTTAAACGTTAATACCCATTTGGATATATATTATGAATGCTCCCCTTTAAATTGTTGATGAGAGATTTAGGTAATCTTTCACATTCGTTCCTTAAATAGATTTGGAGATTCTGTATGGTTGGAAAAGTGTGATTTCTTTGAGTACTCGTTTGTCAAATATATTCTGTGCGTGATCTATGGGGTATAAGAGCAGCGAAGATGCTGATTAGGAAATTTATTTAAAATCTTCGTCTTCTGGTGTTTTATACATTTAAGTTATCAAGAATTTTTGTACATTTTTATACACGGAAGTAAATTCTAGATCTATTGCAGCATGGAATAGACTCCCGTACCTCAAGAAAATCTTGGTGACATGTCGTTTGTGTTGCCATTGTACCTATTCAAACTTGCGAATTATACGTCTCCATTGTTCACAAGGATCTCTCACACCAGTATATCCTGGCAATAATGACCCGCTATGAGCACACTATGATAATGATACGGGTAACTTTCTCTATTCACATTAAGAAGACTGGTTTCACACTTGATGGTGAATCAGGATTCCTCAGAGTACATCAGACTGAACTACTGTTGTTGACATCAGGGAATCTGACCAGTACATTAACATCATTTTTTAAATTGATAGGAAAGGTACATAGCTGGCATTAACTAATATAAGTTAATTTTATTTAACCGACACGTTCTGACACAAATACAAATGGCGCATAATTTCAAAGTCTATTGTAATATAGGAGTATATATATATATTTCCGTTGCCATACTATATACTTAAGTTCTTAAATTGTTATACTCCTTCTGCGATTATTTACAGTGGTCTTTTTAATAGAATGAAATCTCATTTTAAGGAACAGAATTGTCAAACGAACTGAAATTAAATCAGTAAAGTATCTAAACTCATTTTATTTGCAGTATAAAAATATAAATTGCCTTCAGAAACCAACTAAAAATTTCCTTTTTAATTTCATTTCTCAAAATGTATAATAAATAAACAATTATTGCATACTATATTTGATACAAAATTGATGTCTTGTAGTTCAACATTCTTAACACTCCCCTTCTTCTGCAAATGCGTGACTGTAAGAATAATAGATTTGTATAATTACATTAAAATTATCAATTGCCAATAGCCAACCAACTAATAATACCAACTTTTTTATGCTTTAAAAAATTATTATCGATAAACTGATTAATTTGCTATTAAAAAATATGGGAGATTTCTCTAATATATTATTTATAATTCTGTGTGTGAAGAAAATTGACAAAAATATAAGAAAATTATCTATCTGTTATGCATTTGCTGTAAAGATAAACAAGAACTGTTTCTAAACATATATTTTAAATTATATCACTTTTATAAGAATTATCACATTAGCCAAGTCAATATCCTTAAATACTATTTTAAGTTCCAATTTAATATTTTCCAAGTATATCTTTTATTAATAATACTTGCATTTCTCTGCTTGAAAAATAGTTTCATGTTATATTAAGTGATAATTAATTCTAATTTTCAAAAAGAGGCAGTTTATTTGTAATCTTAAGTTAAAATTTTTACATAGTTAATTTAATAAATTAAAGGGCCGATGGCCGACTCACTAATGCTCTGGCGTTCAGTGCCAGAGGTTTCGGGTTCGAGTGGTGCCATGAATGTTTGTAGTGGTTCGAAATCCACTTTAAACCATAGGTCCTGGTCTAATATGGTTGCAAAGTGTTGGGTATAGGGTTGACAACCCTATCAAGTAAAAAAAAAACATCTCCTGTCTAGATATATGCCAGCAGGCAGACGGCCATGGCCCAACATGGGGCTGTTGTACCACTGATGATGATGATGATATTCATATTAAATCATTTATCTAATATTTATTTTACATGAAAATTCAAAATTATTTAAAAATTAATCATCGATCTTTAACTTCCTCTACCGCACGTATATTTACATCAAAAATATTAATATATGATACATTTGTTAGTGATATAAATAAATTATATTAACAGAAAGCCTTTACGAACAATTACATTAACAAATCTTTGACTTTTTTTCCAAGTCTAAACACTAACCGCTTCCCTTTCGGTATCTTTTGAAGTGTTGTAAAACCCTTTTCACCAATGTTACTTTATTCCCAATCAGCTATCAGCACTACTTCAGTTCGAAAGTCAACAGTTTCCCGCTCCTAGTACTGCACCAGTATAAATAGAAATCCCACCAAATACATAATTAAGTTTTCCTTCCTTCTTAAGATGCCAACTCCTTAACGAAAAGCCAATTACGCAGCAAGAACCTTCTCCAGGAAGCTCCGCATGCCCCACACCGTGTATCAAAGACATAACCAACAAAGACTTGGGGGCTGGGGGCAAAATTTACGGTCCTGCTACCTTAAAAGGATTACTTTCGGGTAGCCGATTTTCGTTTTCGTAATCAATTAAGGAGTTACGGCTGATATCCCGCCGCACATTTCGCTTTGGACCCTTTTAGCGTGATGGTAATTCAATGAGCGAGCAGGCTCGGAATGGGCAAGTGGAGTTGATGAGGAATGGGTATTGTTTTGCTCAATGGTGGGTGCTGAATCGTTGTGATTCCGTGGAAGGGAGTTTATCTTTCCTTTGATTTGCTAACGCGAAATTCTTCCCAAAGACGAATGTGACGTTGTCTTCCCTAACTTTCCCATTTAAGGGGGTGTGTTGGAGGAAGTGGCGAGGAGGTTTGAATCCCTTTCTGGTACTGTTTGTTTGTTTCCAAATAGCGTCCCATTCAACTCCTAATTCACGTTCTTCAGTGTTTGAGTTGGATGAATCCACCAGAGGCTTTTGTCGTCTATCTGTGATGTTTGAATCTAAGCAGAGAGGATGGCTTTTAAGAATAAAGTGCATAGTAAAACTTTGAAAAGATTTTAGTAAGGATGGTAAAACTAATCAGTGTTTTAAAGAATACATTTTCTTTTTTTTTTTTCGCTCTATCTTATTCAAAATTATGAAGTACGCTTTAGAAGTGCACCGTTAAAAACAAGTTCACATGCGTCATTTGGGTGTAAAAATAAACAAATAAAGAACATTTATGACTAAAATTTAAAATAAAGTTTTAAAAAATATATTTTTAGTGAGAGAAAGAAATATGTTCCCTGATTTCTAATCGTTCCTTAACTTTTATTAAAATTTTATAGAGGTACTTTAAATCCTGAAATTAGCCATATAAATACATATTCAATCGGGAAATGGTCACAATTTTTTTAAACATACACACACATATATCTATATATCTGTCTATTAATCACTCTCTATAATGTATACATATATATAGTTAGCATGGTAGAATAATTTTTATGTAAGTTAGCTATGCGATTTCTATTACAATTTTCGTATAAGATTTTCAATTGTTTTCTATAATTTTTAGGCATGCATATTATTACATAAAAATACAATAAATACTACTTTAAATTTCAATTTAATATTTTTTCAAGTATATTTTTTATATTAATAATACTTGTATTTCTCTGCTTGAAAAATTATTCATGTTATATTAAGTGATAATTAATTCTAATTTTCAAAAGAGACAGATTATTTTTAATCTTAATTATATATCTTAATTATATATTATCTAGTTAAAATTTTTAAATAATATATTCAAATTAAGGGCCCGGTAACCGAGTGAATAGTGCTCTGGCGTTCGGTGCCACAGGTTTTCGGGTTCTGGTTCCATTGGTGACATGAATGCTTGTAGTGGCTCGAAATCCAATTTAAACATTAGGTCCTAGTCTACTGAAGTTTGTAAACTGTTGACATAGTGCTAACAACCCTATCACGTACAAACAAAAACATCTCATGTCTACATCATCTTGTTCTGCACCACTGATGATGATATTCATATTAAATCATTTATCTAATATTTATAATTTTATCAATTGTTTTATTTTATATGAAAAATTCAAAATTATTAATAAAAATAATCCTCGACTTTGTACTTCCCCTACCGCACATATATTTACATAAAAATATTAATATATGATACATTTGTTAGTGGTATAAATAAATTGTATTATCAGCAAGCCTTTACGAACAATTACATTAGCAAATCTTTGACTTTTCTTCAAGTCTAAACACCAATCGCCTCCTTGGTGTCTTTTGAAGTGTTGTAAAACCCTTTTCATCAATGTTACTTTATTCCCCCATCAGCTTTCAAGCAGTCTACACTACTTCAGTTCGAAAGTCAACAGCTTCCCGCTCCTAGTACTGCACCAGTATAAATAGAAATCCCACCAAATACATAATTAAGTTTTCCCTTCCTTCTTAAGATGCCGACTCCTTAACGAAAGCCAATTACGCAGCCAGAACCTTCTCCAGGAAGCTCTGCCTGCGCCACACACCGTGCATCAAAGACTTGGGGGCTGGGGGCAAATTTATAGTTTCTGCTACCGTGGGATTACTTTCGATAGCCGATTTTCGTTTTCGTAATCAATTAAGGAGTTACGGCTGATATTCTTCCGCCACACATTTTTGCTTTGTACCCTTTTAGCGTGATGGTAATTCAATGAGCGAGAAGGCCCGAAATGGGCAAAGTGGAGTTGATGAGGAAGGGCCATTGTTTTGCTCAATGGTGGGTGCTCAATCGTTGTGATTCCGTAGAAGGGAGTTTTATCTTCCCTTTGATTTGCTAACGCGAAATTCTTCCCAAAGACAAAGCCGACGCTGTCTTCCTAACTTTCCCATTTAAGGGGTGTGTTGGGGGAGTGGCGAGGGGAGGTTCTAACTCTTTCTGGTGCTGTTTGTTTCCAAATAACGTTCCATTCAGTTCCATACCATGCTCTTTCTATGTTTGAGTTGGATGAATCCACCAGAGGCTTTGTCGTCTATCTGCGATGTTTGGAACTAAGTAGAGGATGGCTTAAGAATAAAGGGCATAGTAAAATTATGAAAAGATTTAGTAAGCATGGCAAAACTAATCAGTGTTTTAAAGAATACATTTTTGTGTTTTTTTTTTGCTTGATCTTATTCAAAATTATGAAGTAAGCTTTGTAGCGCAGCGTTAAGTAAGTACACTTGCGTCATTTGGGATATAAAAATGCAATTAGAGTACATTTATTCCTGAAATTTAAAATAAAGTTTAAAAAATTTTTAATGAGAGAAAGAAATATGTTCCCTAATTGTTTATCCTTCCTTACTCCCTACTTTTTTATTTAAAATTGCATAAATAAAACTAATTGTTATAGATGTGCACTCTAAATCCTGAAATTAATCACATAAAAACATATTCTATAGGGAAATGGTCAAAACTTAATTTTTTTAAAGCACACGTGTATCTCTCTCTATATATATCTACTGTTTTTTAACATGATAAAACGATTTTTTGTATGTTAACTATTATCTGATTTTCACATCAACATCCATAATATGACTTCAAATTCAAATTTAATATTTCCCAGGTGTGCATTTTTTTCTTTCATTAATAGTACTTGAATTGTTTAGTCTGAAATAGAGTTTCTTGATTTATTATGCAATAATTAATTATAAAATTTTAGAAAAGAGGCAGTTTATTTTTAATCTTATGTGAGAACATATTCATATTAAATCCGTTATCGAATACTTATTATTTTTATGAATTGATTTTTATTTTTGCATGAAAATTTATAGTTATTAATCACCATTTTTTAAGTTCCTACACTAAACGTATATATTTACACAAAGTATTAGTATATCATGCATTTATTATAATAAATAAATTCTATTAACAAAGTCTTTACGAACAATTACATGAACAAATCTTTTGACTTTTTTTCCAAGTATAAGAACAAATCGCTTCCCTTTTGGTATCTGTTGAAGTGTTGTAAAACCCTTTTCATCAAAGTGTTTTCATTTTTATTCCCCATCAGCTTGCAGCACAGCTTCAATTCGAAGTCAACAGTTTCCCGCTCCTAGTACTGCACCAGTATAAACAGAAGTCCCACCCCATACATAATTAAGTTTTCCCCCTCTTCTTAAGATGCCGGCTCCTTAACGAAAAAGCCAATTACGAAGCCAGAACCTTCTCCAGGAAGCTCAGCATGCAGTACACACCGTGTATCAAAGACAACGCCAAATAAAGACTTGGGGGCTGGGGGGCAAAATTTACGGTTCTGCTACCGTAAAAGGATTACTTTCGGGTAGCCGATTTTTCGTTTTCGTAATCAATTAAGGAGTTACGGCTGATATTCGGCCACACATTTCGCTTTGGACACTTTTAGCTTATGGTAATTCAATGAGCGAGAAGGCCCGGAATGGGCAAGTGGAGTTGATGAGGAAGGGTATTGTTTTTGCTCAATGGTGGGTGCTGAATCGTTGTGATTCCGTGGAAGGAGTTTATCTTCCCTTTGATTTGCTAACGCGAAATTCTTCCCAAAGACGAATGTGACGGTGTCTTCCCTAACTTTCCCATTTAAGGGGTGTGTTGGAGGGAGTGGCGACGGAGGTTCGAATCCCTTCTGGTAATGCTTGTTTCCAAATAGCGTTCCATTCAGTTCCTAATTCCGTTCTTCTGTGTTTGAGTTGGATGAATCCAATTAGAGGCTTTGTCGTCTATCTGTGATGTTGGAAGCTAAGAAGAGGCTTTTAAGAATAAAGTGCATAGTGAAACTTTAAAAGATTTAGTAAGGATGGCAAATTAATCAGTGTTTATAGAATATATTTTTGTTTCTATTTTTTGCTTGGTGTTATTCAAAATTATGAAGTAAGCTTTAGAGTGCAACGTTAAGGAAGTTAATTTTCGTCTTTTGGGAAATAAAAATAAATAGAACATTTATGACTGAAATTTAAAAGAATGTTTAAAAAATATTTCTTAAATAGAGACAGAAATATGTTCCATAAGTGTTTTCCCTCGCTAATTGTGTACTTTTTATTAAAATTAGTATAAATAAAATCAATTGCTATAGATATAATCTAAACTAAAGTTAAACATATAAAACCAAATTCTATCGGGGAAATGTCAAATTTATTTTTTTTTAAACACACACAAATATTTTTATATTTCTTTTTTATAGAGGTGTGTGGATGTTTGTAGCTGTTCAGAATCTAAAACCTAAACTTTGAACCGTAACCCAGAAACTTTAACTGTAGTTGCCGGTCTCATATGACTTAGAACGTTGAGCATAGTGCTGACACCCGGCGCTTAAAGAAAAACATGTTCTGTTTAGAATTCTCCCAACAGGCAGACGGCCTTAATCCACCATGGAACTGTTGCGCCACTCCTGATGATGATGATATTCATATTAAATCATCTTTCTAATGCGTATTTTTATGAATTGATTTCTTTTGCATGAAATTCATAATAATTAATAAAAATAATCTACCTCTATAATTAAGCTCTTCTACTGCACGTATATTTGCACAAAAGTATTCGTATATTATTAATTTATTAGTGATGTAAATAAATTCCATCATCAGACAGTCTTTACGAACAATTACATTAACAAATCTTTGACCTTTTTTCCAAGTCTAAACACCAACCGCTTCCCTTTTAGTATCTTTTATTAAGTAAAACCCTTTTCATCAATGTTACTTATTCCCCATCAGCTTGCAGCACTACTTCAATTCGGAAGTCAACAGTTTCCCGCTCCTAGTACTGCACCAGTATAAATAGAAGTCCCACCCAATACATAATTAAGTTTTCCCTTCCTTCTTAAGATGCCGGCTCCTAACGAAAAAGCCAATATAGCCAGAAACCTTCTCAGGAAGCTCAGCATGCAGTACACACACCGTGTATCAAAGACAACGCTAACAAAGAACTTGGGGCTGGGGCCAAATTTACGGTTCTGCTACCGTAAAAAAGGATTACTTTCTTCGGGTAGCCGATTTTCGTTTTCGTAATCAATTAAGGAGTTACGGCTGATATTCGACCAAGCCTTTCGCTTTGGACCCTTTTAGCGTGATGGTAATTCAATGAGCGAGAAGGCCCGGAATGGGCAAGTGGAGTTGATGAGAATTGGGTGTTGTTTTGCTCAATGGTGGGTGCTGAATCGTTGTGATTCAAGCAGAGGGTTTTATCTTTGCTTTGGTTTGCTGCACGCGAGATTCTTTCCCAAAGACGA
>BPLR01014983.1:0-53715 GCA_021605095.1 Caerostris extrusa | reverse complement strand
TGGACCGAAGCACCAACGCTAAATGCGAAATCTTTGATAAAAAGAAAATTACCCAAGCTCTTGATTCGTTATCAGGTTGGTGCATTGAAAAATACTGAGACTGTAAATTTGGAGAAGACAGCCACACGCAATATTTTCTTTTGACTCAGCAAGCACCCTGTCTGTTTTAAAGTATAGGGATGTTGCTCTAATGCACACTAGCAAGTTTAATTATTTGGGAGCGACATTCATACAACAAACTAAACTGGAAGTCACACATTGAATCAGTTTCAAGTCACTTCTTCCAAAAAGAGTGACTATTTCAAAACGCCTTTCTAGATGTGATTAGATCAACTTTAAATATTGCTTATAAAACTTTTATCCTACCATTATTTACTTATTGTTGTGAATCATTTATTATGGCAAATGAGCAAGTCTTACAAAAATTAGACTATTACAAAAATCAAGCTCTGCGGCTCGTTACGTTCAATCAACACCAATTAATGCTATGTTGTTATTGACAAATAGTAAAACCATTAAAGCCATCATTAAAGAAAAGATCTGATTCGATATGAAAATTAATTAAAACTAAACTCCCTACTGGATCAATTATCCAAGAATCACTAGAAATTTAAAAACTCAAAAGGTTGTGTTCAGTTTGTTCTGGATGTCAGACAGACAACTTGAATTGCCATCTGATTTCAGGAGTTGGAAAGGCCATCTAGTCTATTTTATTGTATTCGCATTGAAAGAAATTTAAGTCTTTCAGATGAACCTTTTAATGAGAACAGCTCTATACATGTTTTTGAGGGTTTATGCATTTGATATTAGGTACCCAGAATTTGAATGGTTGCCCATATACACAGATGGCACCTTTATGAAAACCTCATTACTGCAGGTTCTTGAGTCTTTTCGAACTTGTTCTTCTATTCTTCAGGAGGAAATATCGAACATCTTTTGATGGAGAAGTGGAGGCTATCCAAATTGCTCTGAAATTTGTAATGATTTTTATTAGATAGATTTTTTTTTTTTTTATTAGATAGATTCTATATTTTTTATAGATAGGTTTTTAATGATTTTTTATTATAGATAGAGTGGTTATTTTGTGTGATTCCAAGCCGTAATTTAACTGAGCTGTCCTCATCAGAGGAAATCTCTCAGTGTCGACATCATTGGCGGAAATTTACTTTAAAAATGAAATGGGTGGTACTTGTATAGTAGATACCTGGCCACTGTCACATATTTTGATAACGAACTGGCCGACTGTTTAGCAAAAATGGCTCAAGACTACTTAATGAGATCTTCGGCACTGCCACTTCTTTCTATAAAACTATATATGAAACGAATAAGAGCTAAAAAAGTCAAAAGTTACAAATTCAAGGTGAGATTATGTCAAAGCGTTGGAGAGCTGAAGATACAGCAATCCGCGACGACATGCTGTCGCCCAGTTCCGTCTTCTGGCTGGCCATGACTGCTTAGCAGAACATCTCCATCGCATTAAATTCTTTTGAACCCTAGCTGTCGCCTATGCAATTCAGCAGATCCAATGAACAGAGATCACCTCCAACAATGTACGGTACTTGACGGCGACTCGGAGAAAGCGCTTTATTGACGTGCGAGGGAACTCTTTTTAAGGCAGTGACTTTGGTCATCTTGGTATTTTTGGTTGTTTATTCTTTTATATTTGCATTTTTTGCCTGTTTTTTTTTTTTTTTTCACTTTTATTTGCCTTGCATTTGAAAATAAAAAAAACGTCACAGTAAAGGCCTTTTCATTGATTATTTGGATATATTGGTCTACCGCAGCATTGAGCTTTTACTTTATCTGTCGTGACTGTCCGTTTTGGTTTCAGTACAATGGTATGTAATAAATGCGTTGAAGATTTAATCTTTTAAATTTAATTTTTAATTAGTACTTTATTATTCATATATCCTTAAAAATTATGTTGATTCTTACTGATCCAGCAAAATCGCTCTTTCACCACACCCCTGGTTTTTCCGAATGTGACGGATGTAATTTAAATACCAAAAGCAATTGTAATAGCGAATACAAATGAATAAAATGCTGTTTTTCATTATTGAGGCCTCTAGCGCATTGGCAAAATTTTCTTCCGTTCAGTGTATGTTGGGCCAGGAGCAATTTTCCTGATTAGATCCGCACACGACACAGTATTGAAGGACAGCTGAGATGTAGTTAGTGAAAAGGCAAGATGCTGCATAGATCAGATCAAAGTGAATATTTTAAGTAACAAAAATAAATTATCCAATAAAACAAGTAATATAAAGAATAAGTCAATTCCTACTTTTTTTCTCTATCTTGCAGAAAGTCCTTTTAAATAATTTTCATTCATTTTTTTTAAGTTTATCTGGCGCCATTTATTGGTAGATCTAGGCAACTTAAATCTAAAAAATAAAATTAATTAATTAAATTAAATTATTGAATTAATATTTGAAAAAACTGTATTAACATCAAGTGTCATCCACTACAAGTTCAAAAAAAATGCATTTGAACTTGAGTGGATGAATAAAAGTATTTTATGAACGATTGATAATTTGAACAAGATATATATATATAGGGAGTGTGAGCTAATAGAAGGAATTGATAAAATCTTTAAAAATCTAATTTGTTTAAAAATCAATTGCAGTGTCAAAAACGAAAAAATTTTGATTAAAAATGCGTGGTTGAAGAGACCAAGAGGAGAGAAAAGAAGGCCGCTGCAAGAGCAATGAGGCATCTGGAATAATGTCACTGAAATATTGAGTGTCAAAGCTTGATCTCTCTGCCAACCGGTTGCGATATCGAATCACTGGACCAATGGACTAACGCGTCTAATAGGTGTGTAAAATATTGACATCAACAACCGAAGGCTCTTAGAGTTAATTTAAAGGAGAATAACCTGATAATGACGATTTTGGATTTCAGAATTTGTAATTTGAATCTGATTATTAAGAAAATTGGGAAATTTTTAGAATTAAAAATAATGCTAGTGATGAGGATTCATGAATATAATTTATGATATTTGGTAGTAGAATACATAAACTGGCTAGCATAGCTTATGATGGGATGCATGTCGTACATGTAAATTATAAACAGTCTCTATCCAAGTTAAAGATATTTAACTTTTACTACGAAGTATTTTTATTAAAGATAGAGATATGAGGCGATTGAGGTATTTTTCTAGTGAATATGACAGCTTTCGTTATTTCAACATTTACCTCAGTTTTCCATATCATAATCAAAAATTTCCAAAGAACAGAGATAGTTGTTAATATCTGTTTGACGACGCAATAGCACATTTCTAAGGAAAAAGTAATTGAAGCGTTAAACGTACTTGGTCTATTTGTGAATCGGTAAAAACAACGTGACTCGATTTCGAGAAGATGTGTTCTCGATGAGAAATAAAGTGCTACCCGAATAAGATTAATTCAGAATGTGAGGAAGCTCACATCATGATCAAACGATATCAGCTCATATGAGAATGCTCAAAATCATTAAAGAAATGTTATGTTCATTCATAGCGTGTCATTCAGAAACTCAAATGGCTGCGCTACTGTAGCCTAATCATTTGCTGTGGGGGGAACCGCAAGATCTCTTCCCACAACTCTTATGTGCAATGTCCATAGCTATAAAAACAGGTTCTGTCAGGGGGATATCCATTTCAATCCAACAGAAATTTTGGCTCTGTCTTATGTTTGGAAGAGTTTGTGGTTATAAAAAAGTTTCAATCATCCCTCAGATTCTGTTTTCACCAATGAGCAAATGTTCCAATACCAATGTCAAATTCCAATAAACTCTAAACTTGATGGTATTTGGATCATTTACAGTGCGAATTTCTTATATTTTCTAACAGAGCAAAAGTATTTAATACAATAAATCGAGTAAATTGAAAAATATGAAGAACGATAATTATAACAATCAACTGAAAACAATCAATTAGCTGTTTATAACGAAATTAGAAACCTTATAAAAAAACGTCACTTGAGTCACTAAAAAAAGATTAAATGTATTATTACCTTTTACAAATGACCACTATTGCTTCGGTGAGTTTTAGTCTGAGTTAAAATGCACTGATTATAAAATTATATTTTCTTAAGGTTTTCCCAGAACATTATTTAATAGTTGTAATTTGTGATATGAATTTTATATGATAATGGTTTGATTAAATTTGATTTCATATAACTTACGCTATTTTTAAATATTGTGATAGATGGCTGTAATTGTCAACAGAGCTATTGATGAGTATCTTCCATCCGATGGACAGTATAACATTATAGCAGAACCTGGAAGATACGTGGTAACATCTGCATTTATACTTTGCCCGAATATCATAGGGAAGAAAGAAAGAAAAACAAACGAAGGTATTTTTTAAAAACTTCTGTAATACTAACCTGCACAATAATCTCGTGCTCAATAGTGTTCCGGAGAAATACTTCTAGCTGAAAGATTTCTCCAGAAATCATTATCCAGGATAAAAGTGCTCGCTTTATTTATATTTTAAAAGGCTCGTTCCCACCGAGGCGTGAGGCGGCGATGCGTCACGCGGCGGGGAAGAAAATTTTTTTCGACCCGTTCACACCGAAGCTTCAGAAATCGCTTTACGTCTAGAGAAATTCCAGTTACTTCTACTAGATGGCAGATCTACTATTGGCTCAATCCAAGTCATATGACGCGGCGAGTATTTGAAAGTTGGGCAACTTCAAGTCGCGAGTTTGGGGTACAACGCGGAGAGGCTTAGCGATTGGTCAACGCTTCACGTCTCGGTGGGAACGTGCCTTAAAGAATACATTTAAAGATATGTCAAACAAAAGTAGTTTCATTTATTAAAGAATAAACAAATTCTTTTCGACGTTATGGTTATGGTCTCTACTATCTCGAAATTCTGCAATATAACTTCAGAATTAAATTAATTTCATAAATGCGCATATACAACAGGGAAACACAGAAAATGTTTGCTTATACTGCTAATCGTATATTTATTAAAATAAAACAAATTGCTAAAAAATCTTTAAATTGAACGCATTCTTTTTTTATTCATCATTTACGCTGTCCCACGTGCAATCACAGTGCCAATTGACAAACTTTGAACAAAAGCATCGATGTTGCACCCCCCTCAATTTGAAGCGAAAATCACTTGAAACTTCCATCGGAATGTATATGTTTAAGCCTTCTAGTTAATCAAAATTCAATGGAAGAACTTAAGAGCTAGCAGTTTCTTTTACTTCCTGTCCGATTTTTCTATTTTTCATTACACCTCTCTTCCATATCTAGTGTCATGAAACCCCTATCAGTTGTAAAGTCAGTGAACGTGGAATCTCGGTGGACCTCGTGTAGAAAACAAGCAACCCCATCCCCTCCCGACGAGAACTGGATGGGCAGCCCAGCATTTTCAATCAGTATTGGAAAAACACGAAACTGGCACTTGGCAGACGATGCGAGTCGCGTTGCGCACATTGTCACAGTGTCCGTCTGCTCGATTCTGAAAGCAATGACTACAACAATACTGGCAGAGGATTCGAACTTCAACCCAAGGCCCCTGATGTAAACAAAAAAAATTTCGGTTCGATTCACTTATTGATTTTTAGCTTGCACCTCGTCAGATGCAGAACCCGGTGCTTGGTGGATGCGTCTCCGGGCCAAGGGTGCTTGGATCGAAATACAAAAGACGACGCCAAAGCAAAGCTAGTTAAGCACATCTTAAAAGCCCATTTGTCAGCTCATCTTAAAAGTGAACCAGTTGATAACATAGTAATAATACTCTCATTTGCCAATGATGTCGAAATTGTAGATTAGTTTTTCTTTATTCGTCATTTTCCCACGATTTAAATTGAATATTAGCGAAACTGAGTTGAATTTACTCCAATGCATTCTTTATAATTGGGGCTACACACCTATATATACTTGCTTGCATGTTTCGATGATCGATTGTGTGGAATATTGGCATGCACCCAAGTTGAACGGATTCAAGTAAAACGGCTTGTTATAGGTTACACCGAGAAAGTTTTAGTAACAATAAAAATCATTTTAATTAGTAATAAAAAATTTAAATTACATAATATTAAAAAAATAGTTGATAAAAATTTCACAACCTATTTTTTTCTTCAAATTGCTTCGTTTTTACTTATGCCCTACTAGCGTCACAAACAAATAATCAACTTGTCTGTTTTTTGCCTTTAAACCAGATGTTTATCTTTCTGAACAATTATGGGGTCTTTTAGCCTCTTTGAGTCTTTCACTGTAGAGTTGTTCATGATTGCTTTGAAATAGTAAAAGTAAATCTAGATTGAAATTTAAATATTTAAAGCCTTCAAATGGCATTAATTGGATATTTAAAATATTTTCAATTCAAATGTTTTTACTTGAAGTATTTCGTATTGAGATGTAATGAATGAAGTAATTAATGAATCTGAGTGTTGTAAATGCTGTATTCGAAATGTTCAAAGATAAATATAATTTGTCTTGTGTTTATTTCGTAGGATTGGAAGCCATGTACATTATTAATGAGGGTATTTATGGACTGTTTACTCATAATCTGTTTCATGATTATAAACCTAAACCTGTATTTAAAGAGGTAAGACATCCAGTTAAGAATTGTTTATAATTTGAACTAACCTTATGCTTACAGGATATGAATGACTTTGCTCCTAACAGAGGTGAAGAGTCAATGAGGAACAATTTTTAAAAAAAAGTATTGGGAATCAGTATCAGGAGTTGGTTTAAATAACAGATTCTCAGATATTTTATGAAACATTTCATTTTTCCGAAATTGTAGGACTTAATTTTAAACTCAAATGTTAAATTAGGCAATTTTATAACATCTTTTAATAATACAACTACAGTAGAACCTCTGTAAGTGGAACTTCAAGGGAGACGCCAAATAATTCGAGTTATAGAATTTTCGACTTAAGGAGGATTACGACTTACGCGGATTTTGTAAGGAAATATTCGACTTGTAGAGGGTTAGATTCTTTCTAACTTATTTTGAGTTAGAGAGGTAAAATATTATATTTTTTTTTTATTGCATGTTTATTTGCAATTTAAAAGTTATATTTTGTACTACAATAAAAAAAACCAAAATAATTCCGGAACAACCTTGAAATTAAAAATATTATGTACTAAAAAAAAAGAGGAATGAAATAAGTGGAAGTTTATGAAATTTATTTTTTCTATAATTTGTCTCTTATTTTATTAATATTTTTTATTAGTACCACAATTTTAAGAAGTTGGGTTTTTTTTTCCTCTAGAGTATATTTCTTACCCGATCCAGATGAGTGAAATTAGAATATATCCTAGAAGAAAACGAAACTAACTAACGAAGAAAAAATATTTTGATTTCGAAATTTGTTCTTTTTGTAATGTCATTTTAAACCTTAGCACATTTTATGAACACTTCTCTATTAAATATGTTTTTAATTGATTTTCAGTTTTCTTTATAATCGCAATAAACGTTATTGTATAAATTTCTGACGCATTTCTTTTTATATTTATATAATATATTATATATATATATTTGTATTTGTATATATATATATATATATATATATATATATATATATATATATATATATACATGTATTTGTATATGTATATATATATACAAATACAAATACATGTACGTACATTTTCAGAAATCACGAATCTACGACGAATTTATAGCACCTGGTTTTCGGCAGACCTTAATTACCCAAGCGTGATACACGAAACCGCAAGGGGTTCACTTTGAAACAGGCGGAAAGTCCGGCGTTCTCATTCCAGAGAAATAGACAACACTTTTCGTCTATTCATTGCAGAATACTCAAAAATCCTTCCTTTAAGGAAATTCGCCAAGAAAAGGGAATTAATTCCCTCACTTCTCATTGGAGTGAATGGTCTATCACCAATCACGATGCAGCAACCTCATGACGTAGTCCGTATCCCATCTGTAATTGTTTCGAAGGCCGAACAGATAATCACTAATTTCAAAATGTACTCTAATTCCATGACACTGATTATCTGCATTTAAAAATTTGAGTGACAGGTTTGTTCTCTTTAGAACAAAACAAAATAATAATTACAAAACGATACTAACAAAACAAAACAATAATAGCGTTGTAGCGTTTTGCCACGTCTTCTCGTGGAAAAAAGGCTACAACTCTCTCCCTTTGGTGAGAATTGTTTTCAAAGTCTTCTGCGCAAAAATACTATTTCACTTGCTCATTCTACTACAGTATCAACTTAATCAAATACAAAAACAGAAAAAAAAACACTTAAACAATGCTTTACTGTTAAAAGAATTACTAAAATGCTTTTTCACAAAATTATACAGTTAAAATTTTATCAATTTTTTGTTTCTTAAAAGAAAAATCAATTTCATATTCTATAATACAAAAAGGGAACAAATATTCTAATTTTTTTGTATTCTCTCAGTTCAGCGTTCACTTCAGCTAAGAGGATCGGCATTTTCTGTTTGCTGCCCTGCTTGTGAACTGCCTCATTTTGGAAACGTCATTCTAACGACCATCTCATTAAACGTGGATTTGACATTAACCATACTAAAGGATTATGGTCGGTCTCAAGGACCATTCAGATAATGTTTAAGTTTTTTTAGGCCATAGACAATTGCGAGACATTTTTGTTCAGAAGCAGAGTATTTATATTCAGCACCTGAAAGTATTTCGCTTAAATACAACTTGGGATGCTCGTTATTTTCGTCATCGCGTTGTGATAAACAACAACCCCAAACCAGATGAGCTCGAATCAATCTGCAGAATAAGTTCCTTTTTACAATCAGGGGCGCACAATATCGGTTTGCTAGTCAAAAATGTGTTTTAACTCTTCAAAATCCTGATTACATTCTTTGGTGCAATTTTTATTTTCTTTTTAATTTTTTTCCTTTTAGAGAGTTTGTTAGAGAGATCTGCGATTACCGAAGACTTTTCATATAAAAATCCGGCTAAACATAAGAAAGCTTTTTAACTTGCGTTTGGAGGAGGGAGTAAGAAAATGAAAAACAATCTTTATTTTGGCCTACACTGGAGTTCTAATTCCACTACCTACAATATTCCCTGAATACTTTGTGTGGTTCTGGGCAAATTTGCATTTCGATGGGATTTTCAAATTCGCGTTATTTCATCGATGTGTTTTTAAAAGGATCCTCCTAACCACTTGGATAGATTGCAATGGCATCAAAATTCGGGACTGTTAAATGTTCACAATTTTCTAACACTTGCGACGTTAACTTACTAAAGAAATACGGCGCATTTAATAACCCGAAAGGCATTCTCAGAGGTACATAAGGCTCAAAACTGGGTTACAAGTGCTGCGTATCGTTATGCACTTTTACTAAGATGCATTTGCCCTATATTCCGTCGCTAAATCAATCATTGCAATAAACTTCGCGGCGGACACTCTTTCGACTCGTTCCCCAATGGTAGGTAAAAGGAAAATATTGAGGTTCGGAGTATTTGAGTTTAGTCACCTGTAAGCTATACAGAGAAGATTAATTCCTAGTACCTCTACTGAAAACATTGGGGAGGTACAATAAGATTTACCCTATTTCAATTATATTTCAATCAAGCAGCCATTTTATGTCGATCTTCTGAATTTAATTTTCACATAAGGCAGCACGATACGGTTATGACATAACCGACTTCTCGTTAATTAGCTCAAAAAATCATGCTCCACTAAGTTCTAGATTTCCCGGTTATCAGTCGCCAGCAGCATCAAAAAATTAGGACGTGGGAAACAAGCGATGGCCGAAAACGGTCGCCCAGAGACGACTCCAGCCGACGACCGGCTCTCCCACCCTTATCGCCCCTAATAACGGAGGAATTCATCTACAATCACACAGGGGTTTGATCACTATTATCGGATTGAAGGCCAGTCTGGTCATGTCCTGGTTCCATCCGGGAGCCAACAGCCAGGATGTAGCATTATCTGCAACATACCATCAATCTCTTAAAGCCACGCAAAGTCAGATGTTCGATAAATAGGTATCAAACCCGCTCAAGTATCGGCAACGGTAAAAAAAAATTAGAGGAGAAAATCCAACACATTCTAACATTCTTGATACTAATTTTAATTACTCTTTCACCCCTCTAACTTCTCCTAAAGATATTCAAGATGCAATCCAAGCCTTTTACTACTAATAATCGAACCTACTTACCCCCTTCTATTAAAACTCTAATCACTAACAGGGAACAATGCAGAAAAAATTAGGGCAAGTTTATCGTGATCGTCGAAGCAAAAACGCTTATAACCATCACCAAAATATTATTAAAGAGAGCAATAGTAAAGTATAAAAATGATTTGTAGGGTCAGGCGTCTTGAGACTACAAATGTTGAGGACTGCTCCATCTGGAAAATCTGCAGCAATATCAAAAGAAAAAAAAGGACAAAAATTAATTATCTCCAAAGCTCCAACTCTACAGTCATACGGATATTTAAAAATCCAGAGATCCTTGCCAACACGCTATAAGAGCAATTTCAAGAGAATCCCTCTAACAATGCTAATATAGTCTCTGAAGTTGAAAGCACCATCTCATCCTTCCTTGAAATGGATAACAGGTACTAATCATAATATTCCTTCTACAAAGCTTCTTTTATAATCAACATCATCTCTGGTTTAAAAATCAGCAAGACTTCAGGCATAGACTGTATTACTAATAAGATGCTCAAAAACATTCCTTTTAAAATTATTTTTACAAATCTGCAAAATTACAGACGCCATTTTAACTCACAACTACTTTCCAAAATGCTGGAAAACTGCCAGAATACATCCAATTCTCAAGCCGGGAAAAAAGATCACTTCCACCAAATAGCTAGATCAATTTCTCTTCTGTCTACCCTCTGCAAAATTGAAGAGAGTGATCGCTGATATTCTCAATTAAGAATCTAATGACCTCAATATACTTATCTCAGCAATTCGGTTTTACTCAAGATTTGTAAACAACACATCAGCTTTATAATATCGCAGGAGACTATCTCCAAAAGGATTCTCATGGAAGCAAGACACTGCTGCAATTCTCCTTGATGTGGCAGCCTTCGACAGAGAGTGGATCAACGGACTAATTTTTAAAATGATTCAATTCAAGTATTCTCCTTTCCTCATAAAATTATCAAACACTACCTCACTAAGGTGTTCCTCAGGGCTCGATCTTAGAACCCTTCTTGTACAATATTTATACTAAGGACATTCCACATGACACAAGATTAAATTGACTCTCTATGCTGATGATACAGCTATTATTACAAAGGGGGAGGTACATACACATTATTGAGACAAATCTACAAAATTACATTAATGAACTTGAAATTTAGTTAGATAAATGGAAAACTGAACTTAATGTCGCGAAAACTGAAACAGTGCTATTTACCAGGAAAAATATCTATAATCCTCCCTAACAATACTCATGTTTGTGAAAATTGCAACACCATGAAGAACTTACGCGAATGAGCTGAAATTTTCAGGAAATGCAAATTAGCACATGATATGCAAATGATTAGAATTTCTTGACTTGATAAACTTGTGGTCCACAAAGTATATCCTTTGGATTTGTAAAATAGGCTACAACCAGAAGCAATTTGGGAGACGAGCGTCATTGGTTTGGAAGAGTTAATTCCAAATTTCAGCAAAATGGACTAACATTGGACACAAAAGGATCATTATTTGATAATATCCTCAAGTTTAAATAGTCTGGTTATTCATAAAAAAATATGCTAAATATACAACACATTTACCAAGAACTCTATATGATACAAGTTAGCCAAATAACTATTAAGATTCTAGAAAATATAAAGCTAGAATATTTTTCCTTTTTTTTCAGTTTCTTTTTAACGAGCTTTCTTCCAATTGGTTTTGAATATGGCATTGAAGCAACTTATCCTCTACTCTAAGTTGTATGTGCTGTTCTGCTCAACGGTTCAACAATGGTAGGTACAAAAATTAATCATGGTTATTTCCTTTCATTGCGTGGATATATAATTAAAGTGACAAAAATTTAAATATTATCTTAATTATTTGATTGCTTTGTGTACTTTTAATAAGTAATTTGATTAAAAAGGTGCTTTTCCTATTACATTACTGTAATAATCACTGACATATATTGTGGTACATAACTGAGGTAAGTGATTTTATTTGTCAATTATTATTGAAAATAAAATCACAATTTATCAAAAAGTAAATGTGTATATAATTGTAATTTTTAGTTCATAGTAGCAATTACAATAAACAGAAAAAATACATAGAAGCAATTATGTGCACGATAACTATGATAGTAGTTGACAAGTTGCACTGAAGTATACAATAAATTGTATTGGTCCCCTCATTGAAGATATAGGTTACCCAAAATTCGCGTAAAAGATCTTGCTTGAAATTGGGACACACTGAATAAAGTTGGAAATATTAAACTATGCAAATCTTGACGTGAGATCGTGTATATCAATATTCGTTCAAGATTTTTTTGAGAATTTAAAGATATCCTTTACTGTGTTTTCATAGTAATTTCAGCACCATTGAGGAAGCTGTCTAATAGTAGGTTCTTTGTCGCAGTTGTCATTTATTATAGAATAATAATAAATTTTTAACCCCCTCATGACAATGACCTGAAATTTTCAACCCCCTTACAACATTTTCTTATTAAATTGTTAACCAACAAATTATAAAAATTAAGTAAAAATTAGTTAAGATATATTTTTTTCAACAGAAAATTAAAAGAAACCATATTTATTTGAGAATTCCTTAACAATATGAAAACATAATAATAATAATGCTGAAAAACTTATTTTATTACAAGCTGAATTAATTTAACTTCATAAAAGATTCATTTTTAGATCACAGTAATAATTAAATAGTTTATTTAAAAATAAAGATTGTGATGAAAGATTTTAATGACATAAATAAAATATTTTATTATTAACAAAATAGTTGTTAGACTTTACGAAAAAGCTTTTAATGTATTTTTAAAGCATTATGCTTTAACAATAATCAATGATAAGTTATTCATAAACTTACATATGTTTTATACAATTATCGAAAATTTAATTTATTTGTTTAAATTTTATTTCCTAGATTTTTGCAATTAATATCACAGAAATGCAATCACACATTTTGGAAAGTAAAGGTCCTCTTTTACCCAATGAATCTATAGAAACCGTACTTTTCTGTGCTGTATTGTTACAAGTAAGCCTGTTGCTATTACCAAATTCATACGATATCAATTCCTACTTGATTTCTCTGTGTACAGTTTAACAAAGTAAAATAGAATTAAATTTTTGAAATATATTCTATTAAAATAATTGCTCGTAAATGACAATCACAAGGGTAAAAAATAAGAAGAAATGTATGGATTACTTAAAAGTAATTAGATAACTTAACATTTACTTGATTGCTTAAGAAAAAAAATGGGTTATCTTTAACTATGGAAGATTATTAATAGGCCAGAATGAGGCCACTTAAGAGGACGTAGAATTTCGAAAAGATCTTGTATTTAGTACTTATTTGGTATCAAAATTCTAATATATTCTGGAATATTACCTTGATTTGTTTATTACTCTAGTTATACTAAGCTTTTTAGCTTTTTCTGGAAATATCCCAACATCATCAAATATCTCATCACATTAGTTGCTAACTTGTATCAACATTTAGAATTTTGCTTTATCTACTGTCATTTTGTGCTTTTCACAGAACAAATAGGTTTTTTGACTGAAAATTAAAAAGAACAAATCAATTTGAACAACTGAAAACTGACAATTATTTTAAAATAAGCAATTATATACTACTGTGTCCAAAAAATAAAACCAATTTTCAATTTAAAATTCCCGGAACTTATGGAATTTCCATTTCTTTTCTTTTTAGGTTGCTGGCACTGTCCTTGACGTCTGTGTGAAAATGCGACGTCAAAATATTCATTAGTGCTTGAGTTACGCTTGGCCATGTGAGACACTAAAACTGATTTCGGCGATTTTGAAATGTCTGAATTCATTCAGAAAAGATCACAATTGAGTCAGATTAATTGAGCAAAGGGCATAGTAGTATTTATAAGTGAACTGAACATAGTAGTATTTATAAAAATGAACTGAACATAGTAGTATATATAAGTGAACTGAACATAGTAGTATTTATAAAGTGAACTGAACATAGTAGTATTTATAAGTGAACTGTACAACTGAAAATGACATCAAGAGTTTATAAAATCCTTTTAAGGCCAAGATAAAAAAATTGTCCCAGAATTATAAATAGAAATTACCGATTCGCAGTGTAAGGATAATTTTAAAGAAAAATATTTAAATTCATTATTGCCTGAATTTTATAAGACTTTAACTTACACAGTTTTAACTGCGTATATTCGCTCATGGAATTTTTCTCCCGTACTCGGAACTACATATCAGCAGTTGCAAATATAAATATTCTTTTTTTTTTATTCTTTGCATTTTTTGAAAATTGTGTTTTTTTATACTTTATTTCTTTTCACATTTCATTCTTGTTCTTAACAAAATATATAATATATTTGTTTTTTGTTCTTAAATGAATAAAATTCATAAAAATAAAAAAACGTAGTAGAAATGATATGCATTCACTCTATATAATTTTAAGAACATAATTGTAAAATAAATTGAATTAATCATTTGTTACAATTATACAAGTATAAAAAAATTACACTAATGTCCATAAATTAAGGATAATGAAGTTCAGGCCAAAGAAAGAGACAGAAGCAAAACAAATTTGACTTATTTGTAAAGTCTATTTATTAAACAAAAGGTAAAGAGCAAAAAAGATGCTATATGTTTGACATAATTAAGAAAAATTGTGATTTTTACTCCCTGGAGCAAATTTCAAAAAAGAACCTATTTACAAAAAACAGTATAACATGGTTAGTATGATGGTTAATATGGAGTATGCCTCCCGGACGATGCAATACAGGCCTTACAACGCCTAGGCATGCTGAGTATCAAATTATCAATCTGATCTTGGGGAATATTACACCACTTATCAAGCAATGCCCTCCCTCGAAGTTCCAGTTGACAGGTGGGAGGGCTGAAGGACTGCAATTCGTCGGCCAAGCATATCCCACACATGCTCAATTGGATTCAAGTCCGGTGAGTATGCTGGCCAATCCATACAGGTGATATCCTCCAATTGAAGGCATTCGTCTACAATGTTTGCACGGTGAGGACGGGCGTTGTCATCCATAAACAGAAATTCATCACACATGGCGCACCGAAACAAACGCACATGTTGTTCCAGAATGACATCCCGATAGATGTGGCCTGTCATCGTTACACTCTGAACATGCGGGTCAGTTCTGGAACCAAGAATAATTCCTCCCCCCAAACGAGCCATCCTGCACCACCGTAACGGTGTCGTGCAATGGTGTTCTCTTGGTGGTAACGGGTACCTGGCGCTCTCCATATGAAAGTCCGGCGAGAATCAGACTGCAAACTAAACCTGGACTCGTCGGAAAACATCACACAAGACCACTGTTGCGGTGTCCACAATGCATGCTCTCTACTCCAGTTTAATCGCAGGCGATAGTGAGTTGCGGTAAGTGGAACACATCTGACGGCCTACGAGCATATAGACCAATGTGCCTAAGCGTCTGTACACGGTCTGCCTTGAATCTGTCGTACCGGTAGCTGAAGAGAGCTGACGAGACAGGTCTGATGCTGTGCTCCGTCTGTTTCTTTTGGCAGTAACTGCTAAATACCGGTCCTCATTCGGCGTTGTAACTCGTGGGCGACCTGTGGTGTAACATCTACTCACATTACCATCATCTTGGAATCGTTGCCAAAGCCTTCAGATGACACTCTGAGCGATTCCAAGTTCCTCGGATACTTCAGCTGGGTCCGTCCACATTCTAATCGTCCGATAATTCTACCACGTAAAAAATCATCCAAATGCTTCCTTTGTGCCATAACTATGCGGTTATTGCACTGAAAGGCTTTTAAAGTGCTTGTGAACAATTTTTACTTCTTTGCCACCATTTCTTATATACCCCTCTCTTACACTCTTGTCATTGTGACGTACAATCCGCCCATCTGGTGGTTTCTTGTAATTCGCATATTCTTGTTCAAGATGTGTGTGATAATTTTACAGGGAAATTTTTATTTTAGAGTTCAATTTCTGTGTTATTCTGAATTATCCTTAATTTATGGACATGAGTGTATATACAAACATATTTCTATCACAACCGCTTAGACGAGGTTAGGTTTAGGTTGCGTATATTCTACAAAATATCTGATTTTTAACTAAGTAAAATTTTTTATTAGGGGAGTGCGAACGATATAAGTCTTTCAATAAGGCCCCCACCTAGAGGTGTGATTGGCGGCTTGAATCTTTCCCGCCCATCCCCCAGGCCAGAAATGAGAGCGTAATGTGTCCAAATTTATGGGAATTTCCACTTTGGCCCAAACATTTACCCTAGCTTTAGGCCATTGCTATTTGTCAAACGTTAATTATTTCTACGAATTAATGTTCTTCTTTTAAGTGTAAAATTTTCTTAAGGTGCCTGAATTTTTTTGAATGAATCAGTGTTTTCCTAATTTAGTTTTATTATACATTCATCGAAATATTGAAGCTGACATAAGCGATACAATCGATGAGGCAGCAAAAGTGAAAAGAAGATTAAATTTAATTCATAATTTATTTAATTTTATTTAAAAATTAAATTTTTTAACATTTCTTGTATTTCTTGTTCTTTTTTATGTATCTGAAACAAATAGCAAATTTTTAGGAAAGGAAAAAAAAAATAGAAATTTTTTCAAAAATAATAATCCATTTTTTGTTACCTTTTTTTAGTACAACCTATTTGAGTGCGCTACTGTGTTCAATTAGCATCATGTATCACTGAATAAACAAGAAGGACAGAGCAGAATGTGGTCATTGAAGCACATTAACTAATATACCATCTGCGGCCACTATACATTTGAATATAAGTTGTATGTAATTCAGAAGTTGTTAATACTGATCAGTAAACGCCACAGTGAGTCGATCTAAAAAGAAAATCTGATTGGACAAATCTTACTTTCGACTTATAACGCCTCGTATGGGGAGAGAAGTATGGTGCTAGAACTTAAAACTTCCAAACACCACTAGTTTGGGGGCTTTGAAACATAAGCCAAATTTATTTGTGCTGTCAAATAAAACAATATAACCCAAAACCTTGCTGAAAATATTTAGCCTGCACAATAAAGATACTGTTCTCGAATTTAACTGTAACTTATTTTATTGTTCTTACCCACTTGATAACTAAATACCTTCTAGCCTCATATGGGTCGAGTTTGGTTGTGAAATAAAATATTTTTCCAGGTCTCTTAAAGATACTTAATATCTTCATCCTTTTCTGCAGGGAAAAAATTACGTGTAACGAAAGTTGAAATAATTGTTAAACCTGTAGAATTATCACACATCTTGAAGAAGAATATGCAAATTACAGAAAACCACCAGATGGCGCGGATAGTACGTCACAATGACGAGAGTGTAATATAGGGTATATAAGGAATGGTGGCAAAGAAGTAAAATTGTTCACAAGCGCTTTAAAAGCCTTTCAGTGCAATAACCGCATAGTTATGGCACAAAGGAAGCATTTGGATGATTTTTTTACGTGGTAGAATTATCGGACGACTGGAATGTGGACGTACCCAGCTGGAAGTATCCGAGGAACTTGGAATCGCCCAGAGTGTCATCTCCAGGCTTTGGCAACGATTCCAAGATGATGGTAATGTGAGTAGATGTTGCAGCACAGGTCCCCCGAGTTACAACGCCGAATGAGGACCGGTATTTAGCGGTTACTGCCAAAAGAAACAGACGGAACACAGCATCAGACCTGTCTCGTCAGCTCTCTTCAGCTACCGGTACGACAGTTTCAAGGCAGACCGTGTACAGACGCTTAGGGCACATTGGTCTATATGCTCGTAGACCTGTCAGATGTGTTCCACTTACCGCAACTCACTGTCGCCTGCGATTAACCTGGAGTAGAGGCATGCATTGTGGACACCGCAACAGTGGTCTGGTGTGATGTTTTCCGACGAGTCAGGTTTAGTTTGCAGTCTGATTCTCGCCCGACTTTCATATGGAGAGCGCCAGGTACCCGTTACCACCAAGAGAACACCATTGAACGACACCGTTACGGTGGTGCAGGATGGCTCGTTTGGGGAGGAATATTCTTGGTTCCAGAACTGATCTGCATGTTCAGAGTGTAACGATGACAGGCCATATCTATCGGGATGTCGTTCTGGAACAACATGTACATTTGTTTCGGGGCGCGATGGGTGCTGAATTTCTGTTTATGAATGACAACGCCCGTCCTCACCGTGCAAACATTGTAGACGAATGCCTTCAATTGGAGGATATCACCCGTATGGATTGGCCAGCATACTCACCGGACTTGAAGCCAATAGAGCATGTGTGGGATATGCTTGGCCGACGAATAGCAGCCCGTCAACCCCCTCCCACCTGTCAACCGGAACTTCGGAGGGCATTGCTTGATGAGTGGTGTAATATTCCCCAAGATCAGATTGATAATTTGATACTCAGCATGCCTAGGCGTTGTAAGGCCTGTATTGCATCGTCCGGGAGACATACTCCCTATTAACCATCATACTAACCATGTTATACTGTTTTTGTAAATAGGTTCTTTTTGAAATTTGCTCCAGGGAGTAAAAATCATAATTTTTATTAATTATGTCAAACATATAGCATCTTTTTTGCTCTTTACCTTTTGTTTAATAAATAGACTTTACAAATAAGTCAAATTTGTTTTGCTTCTGTCTCTTTCTTTGTCTGAACTTCATTATCCTTAATTTATGGACATGAGTGTATTATACGTTTTGGTACATTTCCGTTAGCATATCATAAATTTCGCCATTTTTAGGTGTTTTTTTTTTTTTTTTTTAAGGTTTTTGATGACAACAATATAAGCAGTTTTGAAAATAAAACAACTCATTTCATTTGAAATTAATTATTTTTATAAACTTCATAATTATACACTAAAGAAATAAAAACATGCTGTATCTTAAGATATTTTGCTAGTTATTGCTGACTCCTCGTTAATTGAAAAGTATCTACATTTCTTGAGAGATAAGCGGACCCGTATCTAAGCCGACCACCGTACAAATTCTCAGCTTATACACGGAAATAAACGATATTTGATTTGAGTTGCATTCTTAACATCACCGGCCTTGCCCTTGCCTTGTTCAGAAAATAATATTATGGTTTGTAAATAATATTTTATTTATGGTTTGTAAACTATTGGAATTTTAAGATCTTTTATAACCATTAAATTTGTGAAAATTAGATATTGCTTTACTGAATAGCCGTTAAGGTAAGATTTTTTTGCAAACATTTTTATATTCCGAAAAATTATGATATTTGATTTCCATTATTTTTAAGCATGTGATGCATGATTGTGTTCCCTGTAGATAATATTAACGATGAACTGACAATTCGCCAAAAATTAACAGGGTTATAATTCATATAGTTTTATTTTGTTGTAGTAGGATACGAATAAAAGCAAACTGAAAAAAAAATCAAATATTTTTTGTTTTTAAATTTTTATGTATAGTTACTTTATTTTGAATAAATAAAAATAACCCTTTTAAAATGTCTTCATAAATTAATTACTTCTAAATTTCTTAACATTAAAATAAGAGGAATTCATAAGTAATTCGTTAAATATTACTTACTATGTGGCACATTTGTTACAGCTTTATATAAACATTTAAGAGGGGCAACAACCTCTTTAAATTTAACTATTTATTGCCTGTAAAATCCTCTTGAAAGACTTTTAGAGGACAATAACTTTTGTTGGATGGATCCATTAAAGTTCGAAAAAGCCAGCTATAGTAATTTATGTAAGTTTGATTTTTTTAGGTATTAAATGTAAAATATTGAAGCATCTTGTTTTACGTTTTTCTATGTGAGAAACTGCATTGAAAAAAGAATTAAATAGTTCGAAGAGGCAATTTACTGTTACTTTTTCAATTCCTACTATTAGTTCACACTCTCCTATATATATTTATATATCTTGTTCAAATTTTCAATCTTTAATAAAATACTTTTTATTCATCCACTCAAGTTCAAATACATTTTTTTAAACTTGTAGTGGATGGCACTCATGATGTTAACACAGTTTTTCAGACATTAATTCATTAATTAAATTTAATTAACTAATTTTAGTTTTATAAGGTAGAAAACAATTTCTCTTATATAAGATATTTAGCAGGATATAAATTTAGGAATAAATACCGTCAGTGGCGAAGCGTGTAGATGGCTGGAAATAAATTTCTTTCTCAGATTCTTTTTTTCATTCCGGGTTCTAGTCTGAGTCAAGGAGGGAACAAAATGGAAAATGAAACATGTGAAGAAGAAAGAGGAGAATTTTTTTCTAACTTAAAAAAAAATGAATGGAAATTATTTATAAAGGACTTTACTTCAATATAGTGAAAAAAAAAGTAGGAATTGACTTAAAATTTCTTATATTACTTGTTCCTTCTAAAGCAATATGCATATATACATTGAGTGTACATTTTTCACTGCTTTTCAATATGCAGTATAATGACCCCCTCGCTTTCTTTTACTGGAAGACATTGCGGTTCATTTTTAAGCCTACATACAGTGAGTGTAAAAAGTATTCGTACAGTACGACAATTGATTTAAAAGAGATCCGTTCATAAAAATTATAAATTCCATTTTAATTAATTATAAATATATAATAGAACATATTTTCACTTGTTTGTGAAATTGACACAAAAATAATTTTATACATTAATAAATAACTACAAAACTGAAACAATCAATAATCTTGTGGTGTAAAAAGTGTTCGTACATCAGGCATATATTGGCTAATACAATCATAATATTTCAGCTAATACCTTGTAGGATATCCTTTAGCTCGAATAACTGCCTTGAGTCTCTTTGGCATCGATTCCACCAATTTTGCTGTTATTGAGCTAGATATGACGTCCCATTCTTGATTAAGAGCTGATTCCAAATCATTTTATTAGAAATATGTCTGGATCTAATATTTTTATCAAGAACGTCCCGTAAATTCTCGATGGGGTTGAGGTCCGGCGATTGAGGAGGAAATTTCATGAACTTTGGGGTATTATATAATATTCAGAGCCTTGTGTTTCGGGCTGTGTGCTTGGGGTCGTTATCATGCATGAAAACGTAACCACCATTCAAGCCCATTTTTGTTGCACTAGGTCTTAAATTATTTTTTAGAATGTCAATATAAAGTTGATGATTCATAATGCCTTTAATAAAGACTAATTTGTCCACCCCAGAAGGCAGACTTCCACCCCCTGTTTCACTGTTGGCACTAAATTCTTAGGATGCATTTCTGTATTGCGCTTTCTCCATACCATTCGTCTCCCGTCCGATCAAATATGTTGTATTTACTTTCATCTGTAAAGAAAATCTTTTTCCAGAAATCTGTACTTTCATTAACGTATTGCTTGGCGAAAGACAATCGCAGCCTCCGATTCTTCTCACAAGCAAAAAATTTTCATCTCATAACACGGCCACGGAAACTTTCATTTCTGCATGCATTTCGAACAGTACTTACGGAGACTGCTGTTCCCATGTTCTTTAGTTCTGGTGTTAATGTAGGAGCACTTATTTTGGGATCCTTCTTTAATGAACGTACCAGAAACCGTCTGTCAGATGATGTCAATAGACATGGTCGCCCAGTACGAGAACTGTTTTGAACCTTTCCAGTTTCAGCAAACTTTATGATTGACTGCACAGTTGAACGGGGTCTACCGACCAGATCAGAAATTTTGTTGTACGATTTACCATTTTTACGGAGCTTTAAAATTAGTTCTCTTTCGGAAACACTTGTCTCTTTACTTTTACGACCCATTACAGAATTTCTAGTTTCTCACTACATTAAAATTTCCACTGAAGAACCTTTTAATTAACTTACAAGATGACGTCAATTAACTACATCATAATGGCTAAACCAATCACAAAATAACTAAAAAATTTGCATTTCTTTTAGTGTACGAATACTTTTACACCACAAGATGTTGGATTGTTTCAGTTTTGTAAATATTTATTCTTGTATAAAATTATTTTTGTGTCAATTTCACAAGAAACTAGTGAAAATATATTCTATTATATATTTATAATTAATTAAAATGGAATTTATGTTTATAATTTTTATGAACGGATCTCTTTTAAATCAATTGTAGTACTGTACGAATACTTTTTACACTCACTGTATGAACTTTTCAATGAGTTTCAAAGTGATATTGTTTGAAAGGGAAACGATTATGAGTTCATGTGTGAACATGTAACAATATTTCCAAGTATTTTCTTTTTTTAACTTTTACATTTGAAACAAAAATATTCTTGGAATCATCATCTCAGTGCTCTAAATTTGGTAGATTGGTAGAAAATCGAAATAATTCTAATACTCTGATCACACTATAGGAGAAAGATGCTATCTTAATGGCAATCAATCCTCCTGCCTTGTATTTTCAATATTCTCTTTTATATTCTTACCAGTGTTTTTTATTGTATTTTCACGATTCATCGACCTCCTTTGAAATCAGAACGAGGCTGGAGATTCAAAGCACAGTAAAAAAGATCCATGATGATCGAAGAAAGAATTTTTCATGTTCTTAAGGTATTCATTAAATCTCAAAATTTACATTAAAAGGTTTTAATTTTGTTTCCCATTGTTCCATGTAAGAATGTTTGATCGCAAAATAGCAAAAATAAAATAAAATATGGTTTCAAACATCCCGATGCTTCAATTTTAAATAGCATAATTTCTCGACCTTCGGTTTTTGCTCTTTTCGTAAAACATTTGTCGCTCGCGTTGCTAAAACAAAATTTATTTCTATTAATGTAACACCTAAAGAATGTGAAAAAAATATAAATGGGTGATATTTCATTATCATGGATTTTTGTCTCCAGCCTGCTCTGGTTTCAAACGTATTCAAATTATAAAACATCAATGGTTTTTCTACCAATCTACTCTGCTAGCTTAAAATTTCTATCTATTAATGTAACATCTATTAAAGGTAACATCCTATTGTGCTCATATCAATGCTTTATTTCTAAGAATTTTTTATTTAAAATATAAAGTTAAAAAAAAGAAAATACTTGGAAACACTGTTTCATGATCATGAACTCATGTTAGAATAATTTTCAAAGTGACACGTTTGTAATGCATAAACAGTAGTCATAATGATTTTTATCACAGGATTGGAATAAATGTTATTTAATCTCTCTTTCTAAAAGGCACCCTGCATATTTTTAAAATATGAAATCATTTATAACTAGATGATGATTAGTAATTAATATTAAATGTTTATTACACAACTCATATTAAATATATTAAACTGTAACCGTGGTTCCACCTGTAACAGTGTTTCCTCCTATGCAGTGCAAGAGCGCTCCTTGCAGCATTCCGCAGAAAAATTCCATTGGCATCAAACCTCTCACTCGAGAGGACACATGGCTCTACTGGCGCAAAATAACAAGCTCTCATTCCCGAGCGATAGAAGTGGAATCCTTCCACTCATCTTTAGTTTACATCGTTAAATATTCTACATGTGTGTTAAATAATGTTCACAGTCATTGTGGTATTAATGTCGTACTTGTGTGCGTCTAAAAAATAAATGTGTTATTGTACTTTGGACTCGTTTTGACCACACGCAATTGAAGTATGAACAGCGACGACATCTACTACAAAACTTATTATTTTAAATAATTAACAACAAGTATCTAATATTTAAATTCTGTTAAAAGCTGAAAATATTTTTCGAAATAATATAATGAGGAATGTTCCCAAAAGTAGTGGAATTTTGTGGAAGCATCACTGCATCAAACTTTATTTAATGCAAAAATATAGCACACATTCTTGGAAAAGTTTCATGCAGAAAATCTAAAATTGTTCACATCTTGCAGAATGCCTTAGAATCTGTTAAGACACATGTCTGTTTTAATCTAACAAACTTCAGGAAAAGATTTGTGAAGTGTCTTTCTTGACTTTTCGTTCAGACATACCAAAACTTGAAAGCAATGAAATTCAAAAAATTTAAATCCGACATATGCCACAGTACTACCTTAATATTGAAGTTATTGTATTAGAATGAAAAATAATAATAATTCCGATGAGAACATTACGTATATAATGATTTTCATAATTTTTCTAATATTATTGTACTGTAATAGTGCGTATTATTCAACAATTCTTGAAAATTTTTTCATGTATTGTTATAAGTTATCTTGTAAGTTTATATATAACATTTTAAAGCGAATACTATAGATTTTTAGAATCAATATAAACTGTACAAATTGAAAAATTTGTTACAATAGTATTATTAATAGTAAAATGAGATAAAAGTTTGGATTTATTATCCATACAGCTTTATCACTGTCCGCTCAGATTAAATACTTGAATAAACCAAGATGATTTTTTTGTTTCCAAACATATATATAAAAAATATTACTATATTAATATTAATAGTATGATGAGATAAAAGCCTGCAATTATTATCCATGCAGTTTTATCATTGTCCTGTCAGATTATCTACTTGAATAAACCGAGTTGCTTTCTTTTGTTTCCAAGCATACATATTCATGACTTTTTTTTACGAGAAAAAAAAAATAATCTACTTCACGAAAATTTTTTTTTTTTTTTTTTTAGTTTTTCTTTAACTATAAAAGTTAATCGTACAGCAATTTTTTTTTTTCAGTAGACAAAAGTTTTTAAAACTTCTACATTTTCCTGCATGGAAGGAAGATTATGAAAATGACTCTCAACAAAAAAAAAATTACACGTATCCACTTCATTATTTTAATTTAATAAATTTAAATCCCCACTAACGAAATGTATAAATTAATTTATTCAATTCCTTCTATTGGCTCACACTCTCCCTGTATATATCTTGTTCAAATTTTCAATCGTTCATAAAATACTTTTTATCCATCCACTCATGTTAACGTACATTTTTTAAACTTGTAGCGGATAACATTCGATGTTAATACAGTTTTTTCAAATAGTATTTCAGTAATTAAATTAAATTAATTAATTTTAGGTTTTTTTAGATTTAAGTTGCATATATCTAACAATAGATGGCGCCAGATAAACATAAAAAATGAATGAAAATTATTTATAAAGGACTTTCTGCCATATAGTGATAAAAAGTAGGAATTGACTTAAACATTTTTTTTTATGTCACTTGTTTTTATTTATTACTACCAGTTGTCATTATTAGTTTAAAAATATTTTTTAATTTTTAAATAGTTCTTCTGAATTCGTGAATTTTTATATTACTTGCTTTTATAAGCTAAAATTAAAACAAAAATTATGAATACATTTACACATACGCATAGGAATACATTTTACACTCACAGTATTTATATTAAATGTTTAAAAAAAAAAACATCCGATTGCAATAAAAATTAAATACTTTAAATATTGGCATCACATTTTCAATAAAAGTTTTCATCTGAAAAGGATTACATGGATGTTGGATCCTGAAATAGGGCTGCATCCAATTAAAACAAAATGAAAAAATTGAAACTGAAATAACTATATAAAAGTTAATTTGTATTAATATATAATTCATATTAATTTGCTATTACGAATTTTAATAATAAGAGCTAAGTAAATGTTAAATGTTTTTGAAAAAAAAAAAACAACTACACAATTTTTATTCCATTAAAGTTTTTTTCATACCACAAATTTCTTACAAAACATTTCTACATTAAATTTAAATTCCTTTTCATACTAATAAACAAGTAATATAAAAAAAAATATAAATAAAGTCAATTCCTACATTTTCCCCTATATTGCAGAAAGTCCTTTATAAATAATTTTCATTCATCTTTTTAAGTTTATCTGGTGCCATCTATTGGTAGATATATGCAACTTAAGTCTAAAAAAAACTAAAATGAATTAATTTAATTTAATTGCTGAATTAATATTTGAAAAAACTGTATTAACATCAAGTGTCATCCATTACAAGTTCGAAAATATTATATTTGAACTTGAGTGGATGAATAAAAAGCATTTTATGAACGATTGAACAAGATATATATAGGAGAGAGTGAGCTAATAGAGGGAATTGAAAAACAGATTTAATTTGGTTATATCTTTTAAATAAAATGTTTAAGATTGATAATAAATATATTTTCAAGAAAAATACATTGTATGTGTTGCATGTAAATTATTGAAATTCAAAACAATTTTCATGACTGTAGTTAATTACACATTTCATAGAATTTCTTGGTACGTTTTTATTTTAATTCAAATTTTATATATAATTACTTTTAAAATACAGACTTAAAACATTTATTTGTAAGAATATTTAAAGTGTCTTAAAATTACAAAACTATAACATACTTTAATAAGGTTTTTAAATTTTGAAAGCATTTAATATTTTGTTTAATGAAAGAAAATATTTTATTATTTTCAAAACTACACAATTTATTATGGTCCCAAAGTCCCCAAGCCAATACCTTCACAATAAAAACAAAATATCCAATTTACTCCCTAAAATTGCTTGATTAATTTGCTAAATTCCTCTTCCGATACATTTAACCAAACAAATAGGCGATAGAATATTAACAAGTTTTTGCAAGTTTTATTATTAAAATAGGGCTTACACAATCTTCTACGATTCAATATATTTCTCTATAAACTATAAAGCGATTTGATTTACTAAAAATTTAAATTTCTTTAAATCTTTCTGAGGGAGGCTAAACCATTTAATTTTTATTTCATATCAAACGACACTATCATTTATAGAATATCTAGGGGGATTAGTAGAATTAAATTAATGAATTTTATTTCAGTTTCATGGTGAACACTATAAAGTGCTGAATTGCCTCAGTTCATCTTATTTGCATATTTATAATAGTTAGATATCGATTATGGCTCAAAGGAATTCAAATTTAATGCTTTTGAATATTTTTAGCACTTTTCAAATAAATTAATTATCCTGACGTCGTCCTGTAGGGGGAATTTTGAAATAAATAAAAAGGAGCTTAAATTGTCTTATTTGTCGAAAAATTGTTCGCTCTGTTAGTAAAATAGTTCTTCCTAAAGTTAAAATGCCTGCAGGAATAAAAGCAAAATGATATAACAGGATAATCTTTTTTTATTTAAATTATTCGAGTGTTTTTCAAAATTTATAGTAAAAGTTTTGTGTTTGAATTTCAAGTTTTGTTAACGTAATAATCTCAAAATTATAAATATATTTGTTCTTGTATGGATATGTTAAGGCGTATGTTTTATAAATTTTGTTGTTTAACCATTTTTGTTTATTTCTTTTTTATTTAACCTCTGTAAGTTGATTAAGAAAATAAAAATAAACGCCATACGATAAAATAGCAAACTCAAAAATTTTTGAGGAAATCATATTATATCTAATGATTAATATCAAATAAAACAAAAGAATTAAATTAGATCATTTATTTACAATATGCCCCTGGGCCTTTTCAGTGAAAAAGAGAAATTCAATAAAAATTTTCAGATAAAAGAAAGTATGAAATATTAATATCAAATGTATTCTGTGTATGTACAATATTTGATTCTGGCTACTAATCAATACATTGGGGGTATAGATTCTTTTTATATCTCATTATTGTAATACAATTATTGAAATCGTCTGGATAAAAATATAACTTTACATTTTATTTTTTAAGCTCATCGTAAAAATTTAATTTTTTTCTCCTTTGTTTTAAATATTTTACATTATCTTATTCACAAAAAGAACCATCTTAAATTTGTAATCTTCTAACTTAATAAACGTAGCTAGGAAAACAAATTAGAATTAAAATACTGCTTGAAGTTTGTTAAATGAAAATTTTTAACTTCTGTCTATAGTGTGAATATTTAGCGTGGAAATTAAATTTGGGAATTAAATATATTCTGACAGGCAACACATTTTATTTCTCTAATGTGCAGAAGTTAAGGTACATCCAATATATTTTTTTTTGAACATATGATACACGCACAATTGTCAATTGAATGTGGCCAGTCTTCATATGTCCCAACGAAATATATTGCTATCGAAATATAAATTTCGTCAGATGTGACGCATGATAAATTAAGATTAATTGAAAAAGAATGCAGTGCTACAAAAAATGTGTCCCTTGAACAAGCAAAAGCCCAATACTGCTTAACAAGTTGTCCATACTGCTTAAATTTAAAAAAAAAATTTAATTTCCCCATATCGATCGTGAAGTCCCCACTTTAATGAGCAAAGTCACTGATTTCACTGCCGAGTATGAACTGTGCAAATCATCATTACTGGACTGGTTGAAATTCATGCAGAGAGTTTGGCCATGGAAAAAAAAAAAAAATCAAAAAGTTCGCTGGTCTGAAATATTTCGCTCTCCAGTATCAAAGTGCTTACGTAGGCAAATTACGTGATTATATATAGTCATTATTATAGTTTTGTTTTATCCCTTTTTTATGTAACAAACCGACTATTTTGTTTATAAATCCCGTTAGGGAGTGTTACTTACATACTCAATCACGATCGTTAACGAGTTTTCTTGCTTCTAATAATGATCAAACAGTGACTGAAATACATACCCCCAACGGAGGAAATCTTTTCCTTCAGCAATGTGCGACATGCGTTACGCTGAATAACATATCATGTTTTATCTTATATTGTACGTTAAAAACTCGTTTTATGTATATGTATTAATACGTAATTCAAAATATTAATTACGCCATGTGAATCGAATAAATTAAAAAATTATTTTTCATTTCCATCAATTTCCTATTTTCAATTTAAAAATATATACATTTATGTAGCTATATAAAAAAAAATTGCTATTCTCATATATATATATTATAAAAACATATCAATATAACAACTAATTGAACTAGTTCGTATAAACACGTTTAAAAAGAAGAAAACTGAAAAGCAATTGGTAGATAACACAAGCTTTAGAGCTACATATTAGACATAGCAGAAACAGCTATTTTTGTTTCACGATATTAACAGTTAAATCTTATATAAATTAACGGGTAAATTTATTTCAACACCCTTAATTTTGCTATGTGTGAGATTAGGTTATCTACTTAAATATCATTCGATTGATCGCAATTTTACATTTTAACCCAGAATATTTTTGAAGGCTGTGGTGTTAGACACCATGCATTCGATGCCTTTTTTCTTACTAGATGGCAGCAGCCTACAGCTCACAATTTCAGGCCATGATAACTAGATGGCGCTTGTGTTTCTAGCAGAAGCGCACAACTCCTAGTAAGTAGTACTCTACTCCTGGAGTAGAATAAAGAATGTGGTGAATGTGGAGTTTAGCCTTTAATGGCAACGAACATCTGTGCTATTGATGTGTTAATTGTTTTTCTATATGTGTGTTCGAATTAAAAATTGTTTTTTATTGTACCTGAATGTTTAATCATTTATGTTGGTACACCTCTCTCCATATATGTATTGAAAGTTCTACTAAGAGAAATTCGATAATTTTTTAGTTATAAATTTAACATACATAATGTTATTATTTATTATAAAAAGGGAAGCGTGGCCTTCTAATATTAGAAGATCTATCTAGAAGAAAAAAAAATGGCGTAAAATCGCAAAAATAGCTTCACTCTTAACTTTGCTTTTAGCTCTTCTACAATTGAGGAGAGTATATAGGAAATATATTTAATAACACAAAATCAATGTGAGTTCCAAAGTGGGGTGAAAAACAAAATTGTAACAATGTTTTATAATATTAATATTAGAATTAAAGCTTCGCATTCTCCGAAAACTCGTTACATGAAAAAAAGAAATACTAAAAGTAAAAATTATAAAAACGTTATAAAGTAAACAAATTATTTTCACATCAAAAGTTTTAAACTATTATCCCTATATACTTTTTAAAATTCGTCTTCATCAAAAAGTTGTACCAAAAAATAATTTAAATCATTACGCCCCAAAATTAAAAATTATTTTTGAGTAATTTTTAACACAAAAGAAGATAATTTTCCTTTTGAAAATAGAATCTCAATCACAACTTTTCATTTTTTTCCTGCAAAATTTACAAAAGATTGATTCTTTTTATCAAAAACAACATTTAATTGGAAATTACCGAGTTGTTTGACAAACATGAATAATAAAAATATACTAAAAGCATTAAAAGAAACAATCCAAAGTAAATTTTTTCTGTTATACACACTAAAAATTTATTGCAATAAAACATTTTATTTGGACTGCTCTTATTAGCCACTTTTAAAGTTTGATTTGAATCTAATTATACGATTCTTTATATCCATTTCATTTAGTTGTTATGTGTATGAATTGCTATTAGTCGCTCTGATATGGTCTTTAGTCCTTTACGGAATGGACATAATATTTTTAAATCAAACATTCTGTAAAAGAAAAATATTTTAATGCTATATATTTTCTCTGAAAATCAAAAAATTGAAAAAATTCCCATCATATTATGTGGAATTATAAGGGGAATTCATTGTAGGAAACTGCGAGAAAAACACATTTTAAAGAGAAATTGTGACTAACAAAACTTTGGGTTTTTAATAAATGGACAGAAAAAGAAATTACAATCCGATAAGAAATTCAACATGTTATCTAATAAGAAAAATTACAATTGTGTATTTTATACGTATAAAAATATTATAGAACATGTTTTGACATTTTTAATCTGTTGATCCTTATATGAAATATTATCTCTGTTTAAATTAAATATTCTGTAAAAAAACAATATTTCATTCTGTTACAAAAAGTAATTATGCATTATTGCTCGATTTTATTCGCATAGTTTACTTTACAAGATTTTTCACAAAATTTAATGAAAATGATGAATTTGAACTACGAAAATATATAGTATAATTTACAGTTAGAACACTACGCCTTCTTTTTCTGATCATTTGCAAAATATTTACTTTAATATATATCTATAATTTCATCATGCAAAGGAAATAAATTTCAAAAAATTCAGAATAATAAATAAATAATAAATGTTAAGAAATAGAAATTTAAATTTAGCTAAGTTTGAAAAAGAATAGTTTAAGTCTCACATGTTTTAAATTTATCCGAGTTAAAATAACGCACCTGCGAGTGTGCGAGTTGAATTTAATTTGAGTTAAAATAAATGCAGCCCTGAATGATAAGATAATATCTACCTTCTCCTCTCCAAAGCATTCAATTTAACTGGCATTAAAGTTAGCCACATAACACGCAACTTTCCTCGGCTAGCTCAAATTTCTTTTTACTTCGAGAGAAAATAAAAATTTCAGTTATTTCAACAGGAACTTTGATGACGCAGTTCTTGTAAAAAGAAGACTGAATTCAACTAAGTAATATTTACATTTACTTACTGACATTTAAGACGATCGATTATACAATCACATTGCGCACAATTCTAATTTAATTCACAGTTATTAACAATTTGCTGCAATACATTTTTTTGGCCAAAAACCATTACTTTGCAAAATGCTCAGAGAGACTGCAATCAGTTCTCACCATGCCTGCAGGAAGCCAAAGTTCAGACTAACTAAAACGATTCTCATGAGATAGATAAAGCGTGTGAGCTGCTACGTGGAATATGACGTTTCACTGCTTTGCGTTTTAACCACAAATGTCAACGCCTTCTTCTCCAAGATTTCAGTTCAACAAGAGTTAAAATCAACGCTACTTCAAATAGCACCTAGCGAAGAGTTTATAATGTACTGTTATAATTAACAGGACTAATAACAACGCAGTTTTTCGACGAATTGCATTTAACCGGTGCTTCATTAAAATTGATGCTATTTTCTAATGGCACCTAGCATAGAGGTCGAGTGCTATCGTTAATTCTTACTTCCTCAACTGGAGTTGACCACTAATTCTCGTCAACATAGTTAAATTAGCAGAAACGTTTATACCAGATCAAGCCTACTGCTTATATAGTTGTATCAAACTGTCACAAACGGTTCTTCGCTGAAATTCAAAATAATTTCTTTAAAAGCAACATAATTAATACATCGGTTACAATAAATTTCATCACTATTTTTATTTTGGGAATGATTAAATAACTTTTAGTGTAACTAATGTAAACATAGCATATTAGAATTTTATATTTATAACAGGCTTGCGGTCGAGTAACTATCGCTCTGGTAGCGCTTGGTGCGATATATTTAGTCTCTGCGATGTAATGAATGTTTGTAGTGGTTCGAAATCCATTTCAAGCTGTAGGTCCCAGTCTCATATAACCGTTGGGCGTAGGGCTGACAACACTAACCCGTGAAAAGTCAGACTTAAATGTGGTTGCAGAGTTTGCAGTGATAATTGGTATGGTCGGGGACAGTTTCTGTTGTGGTGCTCCATCGGAACAGAAGTTGCAATCCTTCCATGAGACCACATGGGTTCTTGGACCTGGTATATAAATGGGTGTCTACCAAGTGGGATAAGAAACAACACAATTATTGATAATGAAAAAAAATAATAGAATTGTTCTCGATTAACAACTTGGAATTCTATTTCGAAATAAAACTTTAAAAAAAAAAATTAGTTTAAAATACTAAACAACCAGTTTTAAACAAAAATATATTTCAATTAAATTGTGTAAATTCATTTTCAATCAATAAAAAATTAATAAATTAAGTAGAAAAAATTACACACTTTTCATGTTGTTTTTAATCATTTATTTATTATTTAAAATAATCATTTATATAATTTAGTTTGATGTTGTTTTTGTTTTAATCCTTATTTGCGATAATAATATCAACTAAATCAAAAATATCTAATCCATCACAATGAAAGTAAAATTATCTTCACTTATAGCTGTTGATACTTTAGAATTATTAAATCATAATAATTCTATGCTATCAACAGCTATAGTTATCCATGATTCTGTGAATAAAAGTAAGCACTACTCGTAGATTTATGCTGCATTTTAAATTAAGAATATTAGTCTACAAAATTTTTAAGAATTATTACAAATTTTAATTAATTCAAAATTATAAACTTAGGGGATTTTTTTAGGGTAATTTTTTACAAATTTTTTAATCTCAAAAAAAAAATTATTTTGCTTTTAAAAAAATCGTTTTTCTTTTGCTTTTAAAAAAAAATCGTGTTTCTTTTGCTTTTAAAAAAAATCGCTTTTTTTTCTTTTAAAAAAAAATCGTTTTTCTTTTTCTTTTAAAAAATCGTTTTTCTTTTGCTTCTAAAAAAATCGTTTTCCTTTTTCTTTCAAAAAATCGTTTTTCTATTTTTTTAAAAAATCGTTTTCTTTTTCTTTTAAAAATCGAAAAAGAATTTTTTCCTCTTCACATTAATATGCACGTATTCTTTATATTGAAATAATTAAAAGTAAATCCCATTAAAAATTAAGGATGAAGTATTTTATTCTGATAATTATTGGATGTTTGAGTTTTTTATGAAATTTTTACGCCACGAACCATTAAATCTGATGAATAATTATAGTAACGGGACACAATAATATTAAATATCTGTAATTTGAATGCCTATAGAATGAGTTGCAGTGATTTACGAATTCATGAATGGATATAATCTAATAATTGTTAAGATTTCGGGGAAAGCGAAATTAAAATAAAGGATCGAATAACCACATGTTTAGTTAAATGGAGCAATTCAATCGATCAAGCTCACAACAAAGAGATTTAATTAGTTTAGAGATGACAATAAAATATAATTTTCGCTGTGATTAAGTACAAAAAGATTTGGAACAAATTTGTTCCATCAGCTTCGTTAACCTTTCACAGATTAGTGAAACGAAGATAATATTTCATATAATGCGAGCAGCTATTTCTAATAAAATATGGTGATGAAATATTCGTTTAAAGTAATGGAGTTTCTAAAAAGTTCTTCTTCAAATACTAATATTCTAAAACTTTTTGATGCATAAAATTTTAATAATATAAATAGGGTTCCATACAAATTTATTATTCAGCTATTTTGTTGTAATACCCACCAAATATTTATTGATAATTCTCAAACATATTTGCTTAAAAAGCTTCGAAAATTAATAATAGAAAAATGAAGTATTAAAATATTTACTGTATGAATAGTAATTATGAATTTTCTTATATTTCTAACGAATATTTCTTTTTTTTTTTAATTTTAAATTAACTGAAAAAAATGAATAAATTTCTTCTTCTTAAAATATTATTTTTATTCATATTTTTTCCCATTGCTTCTGGTTTATTAAAATGCTCCTTAAACTTTATAGAGCTATTCATTATCATGTACATGATTGTTAGAATCTACAATATAAGCCATGCAGGATTTAAATTCAAAATAAAAATTTATTTCTTAATTCATTTAGGTGGATAAAATAATTATAAAACATTTTAAGTAACTGAAGTTAAAATATTTTTAATATAAAAATGTTATTTATTTTTCTAGCAAAAACATCCTTACTCTAATAGAATTATGATTTTATTATTAATTATGCACGACAATTTTGCATGTTTTTTTTTTTTTTTTAATTAAAATATATTAAATCATAAATCTATGTGCAAATCTTAATATAAATCTCAGTACATAAATTAAATTTTATTTATTTATAAATTCAATCAAAATCAATTCTCCTTAAACTTAAGTCTGAAATTTTTTTTTTGCTATGTTACTTTAAATTGAATTCGTTTATAATTTTATTAAAATGTTTCAAGTTACCTTTAATAAATTCTGATAAATAGTAAAAAAAACATTTATTTTAATCGATATAAATTCATTAATTATTTATTGTTATAATAATCCATTTAAGTTCTTCTTTACCTTGGACTCAACAGAAAGTTTGATAATCATAAACTGTTATTTTAATATTATTGACTGCTTTATAAATATAAAGAAAAAAATTATTTAAATAATCCTTAATTAATGTTTTCAAAATTGGACTTAAACCATTTTAAATTTATTTGATCACGTTTGAGTAAATTGTTGAATAATCGAAATTAATAGTTATTAATTAATATTAAAAATGTATTAATTAATATTACAGTATTATAAAAATCATTAGTTATATTATATAATTATGATTTCATTAATAATTAATTAGTATATTAAAAATTAGACTTAAATAACATTTAAATCTATTTAATCCGGATTGAGTGAAATGTTGAATAATTAATATTAAAAATCATTAATTAATATTAAAAATCATTAATTAAAATTTCCAAAATTTTAATTAAGCCATTTTTAAATTTACTTAATCCGGATAGAGTGAAATACTGAATATTTGAAATTGTTTTAGAATAAACTATTACATTTTATGTGCTACCTCTTTAATATTGGCTTACATTTAAAACGGTTTGTTTATAACCGAAAGAAGAAAACTAAAATGAAGAACTTTATCTAGAAAACTAAAATCATTATACGTAATACTGATAAAGAATTACTTGGAATAATTATTTTCCCAAGTACGTATGCAATTTCTCGTTTCTAAAATTAGATCTTAACGAAGTTAAGCAAAAATTACTGAAGATATTAATTCTAATTTAGACCCTAATTTTAAAATCTGCCCCAGAGTTCCACTAAAGGGGGAAACAACAATTAGATTTAACAGCGTAGCGGAACTTTTCAGACGACTCGCTTCTGGCGTTATTTACGGGCCCGCATGGCAGGCTGAATCTGGAACTCAGCCAGACTCCTCCAACTGACACACGGAAGCAGCCATTTGATACCGATCCATACGGGATCATTAATTTTGAAGAACTGTCAAATGATTTTTTAATCGCTTCACAGAAAGCACACACATAGGGGTGGGTTTGTTTGCCCGCCAACCTACTGTCGTGCTATGGTAGTCTCTGATGCAACACAGATGACAGTCATTTGTGAATAATATTTCTATTTATGAAAGATTAATTTGACAGATTTCACTGATTTTTTTCCTAAAATATTTACTTAATTTTTATTTAAAAAAATGTCAGTGTTTTGTTTTTAAAAAAAATTGAATTCAACTTATAAATAGGTTTGCGTACATTTATTTGGAGTAGGTAAAAGAATACGGTAGTATTTTTTTTTATTCTCAATTGCGATAGAAGAATGCAAAAAGAAAATAATATGACAAAATAAAGAAAATAAACAATAGAAATTAGGTAAAGATACCGATTATTTTAGTGCTAGATTACTACTTTTATTTTATTTTCATTATGACTATCGTTGTCTCTATATCTTTCTGACTCATTGGTACAACGCCATTTAGGTGACTACAATGAAAGCAGCTTGGGTTCATAGAACCACCATGTAGAAAAGTGACCAGTATGGTTGGTGAAAAGTACTCTTCGAAACAATCGTGACTGTATAAATAATAATAATTTTTGCGACAGCCTGAAATAAAAAGATTTCTTTTAAGAAAATAATAAAGAATAAAAATGAATGCACGTACTACAAGTACAAAGAAAACTAAAACAAACAATATGACAAAATAAAGAAAATAAACACATAGAAATCAGGTACAGATACTGATTAATTCAGTACTAGATAACGATAGTCGCAATGAAAATAAAATAGCAGCCTCTTTCTGGCTCATTGTGCAACGCCATTTAGGTGTCTACAATGAAGGCGGCCTATGTTCATAGGTTCCCCATGTAGAGAAGTGGTTAGTATGATTGGTCAAAAGGACTCTTCAAAACAATCGTGACTCTATAATAATACAAATTATGTGACAGCCGGAAATAAAAGTAAATTTAAAGTATCTTAAAAATATAAAATTATAACATACTTTAATCATGTTTTTAAATTTTGAAAGCATTTAATATTTTGTTTAATGAAAGAAAACACTTCATTATTTTCAAAACTACACAATTTATTATGGTCCCAAAATCTCCAAAAACCAAAAAGTTCACAATAAGAACAAAATATTCAATTTACTCCCTGAAATTGCTTGATTAATTTTCTAAATTCCTAGTCCGATACATTTAACCACACAAATAGGGGATAGAATATTAACAAGTTTTTGAACGTGTAATTATTAAAATAGGGCTTGCACAATCTTCTACGATTCAATATATTTCTCTATAAACTACAAAGTGATTTGATTTACTAAAAATGTAAATTTCTTTAAATCTTTCTGAGGGAGACTAAACCATTTAATTTTTATTTCATATCAAACGACACTATCATTTATAGAATATCTAGGGGGATTAGTAGAATTAAATTAATGAACTTTTATTTCAGTTTTATGGTGAACACTATAAAGTGCTGAATTGCCGCAGTTCATCTTATTTGCATATTTATAATAGTTAGATATCGATTATGGCTCAAAGGAATTCAAATTTAATGCTTCTGAATATTTTTAGCCTTTTTCAAATAAATTAATTATCCTGACGTTTTCCTGTACGGGGTTTAGTATTGAAATAAATAAAAGGTGCTTAAATTGTCTTATTTGTCGAAGAATTGTTCGCTTTTAGTAAAATAGTTCTTTCTAAAATCAAAATGCCCGCAGGAATAAAAGCAAAATGATATAACGGGAAAATCTTTTTTATTTAAATTATTCGAAGTGTTTTCAAAATTTATAAAAAAGTGTTGTGCTTGTATTTCAAATTTTGATAAAGTAATAATCTCAAAATTATAAATAACATATAAACAAAAGAAAATTATATTAAATCCTACGTCTTTTTTTTAAATTTTTTTGTTAAACCATTTTTATTTATTTCATTTTATTTAAGCTCTGTAAATCGATTAAGAAAAACAATATACGAAAGATAAAAAAAAAAAGTAAAAAATAAGTAAACTAAAATTTTTAAAGAAATCATGCGATACCTGCTTGATTAATGTCAAATACAAAAAAAAAAAAAAAAAATTTATTTACAGTACATCCCTATGCCTTTTCGAGAAAAAAAGAAACCAATGACAATTTCAGAAAAATAAATTTCATAATATTATTATCAAATTTATTCTGTGTTTATATAATATTCGATTCTGGGTACCAATCAATACATTGGGGAGTAGATTCTTATTATATCTGATTATTATAATGTAATCATCGGACTCGCCTTGGAAAAAAATATCTTTATATTTTATTTAAGCACCTCATAAAAATCCTATTTCTTTCCTTTGTTTTAAATATTTTACATTATCTTATTTACAAAAAAAAAGAAAAAAAAAAAAAAAAAAACATTCGTCATAAAGTTTGCAGTTTTATAGCTTAATAAGCTTAGCTGGGAAAAACTTAAAATTAAAATCTGCTTGGAATATACTAAATTCAAATTTTTAACTTGTATGTATGGTGTGTTTTTTAAATGTTTATCACTGAATTTATAGCTCTAAACGTGGAAATTAAATATAATTTGCCAGGCAACAAGTTTAATTTCTCTAATATAGCAATTCAGAGCCTTATATAACCAACATTTTTTTTTTTTTTGCTTATATGATGCTCACAATCATCAATTTGGTGTAGTCAGTCTTCATGTCCTAATGAAACATATTGTTTTATAATCGTAATATAATTTTCCAGGGAATGAGAGGTAAGATAAATTGCTCTCACCATGAAAAAGAATGTATTGTAGATGTAGTATCCCATTTTTGGACCCCTAAAAACAAACGAAGCACAATACGGCAATAACAAGTTGTCCATACTGTCAAAATCGGTAAAATATCGTGATTTCCTCCTCCCTTTCACTTTAATGAGCAAAATCAAACTCCCTGCTGAGTACGAACCGAGCAAATCATCATTACTTGACTGGTTGAAATTCATGCAGAGACTTTCTCCATGGAAAAAAGTCAAGAAGTTCGCTTTCTAAAAAACTTTGCTCGCAGGTATCAATAGTGCTTATGTATAAAAATCACCAAATTTTGAGAATATATTACCGCTGTGTTTTATCCCTTTTTATGTAACGATCCGACTATTTTTGTTGTAAAATGCCCTTAGGGAGTGTTACTTCCATACTCAATTACGATCGTTATCGAATTTTCTTGTTTCTAATAATGATCAGGCAGTGACTAAATACATATCCCCAACGGAATCAAATATTTAGCTCCAACAATGTAGCGGCAATGCGTTATAATGAGAAACATACTGTAGTATATATATATATATATATATATATATACTATAAAACATATCAACATAACATTTAACTGTACTAGTTCTTATAAACACTATTAAAAAAGAAGAAAACTGAATAGCAATTAGCAGATAATACAAGCTTAGAGGTACGTATCAGAGAGAGCAGTAACAACTCATTTTGATTCACGATATTAACAGTTAAATCTAATATAAATTAACGGGTAAATTTATTGCAACACTCTTAATTTTGCTATATGCGAGATTAGTTATGTATATAAATATCATTCAATTGATCGCAATTTTAAATTTTAACCAGAATATATATGTGAAGACGGTGGTGTTAGACGTCATGCACTCTACACTTTCATTACTACGACATGGCAGCAGCATCTAACTAATAACTTCAGTGCATGATAACTAGATGGTGCTGAAAATCCTAGTAGCAGCGCATTTCTCCGGTACGTGGGAATAGAGTAAAGGGTGTGGTGAACGTAGATTTGAAGATTCTGCCGCAATGACGTCTGTGTTATTGATGTGTTTTTATTTTGTACGTGTATCCAAATTAAATATTGTTTTTGTATTGTATCTGAATGTGAAATCATCTATGTTGTTTCACACCTACATACATATATTCGACGTTTAACTAAGAGAAATTCGATAGTTTTTTTAGTTATATTTTCGTTATAAATTTATTATGCATAATGTTTTTATATGTTATAACAAATAATAAGTAAGACGCGTGGCCCTGCAATGTTTAGAGAAGAAAAAAATCCCAGAATCCCCTTTTGCTGTTAGGTCCTCTAAAATTGAGGAGATAAGAAAATAATTATATTAATTAACAAAAAAATCAATGATGAGTTACAAAGGGGGGTAGAACAACAAAATTGGAAAAAAGATTTATAATATTAATATTAGAATTAAAAACTTCACATTCCCCGAAAACTCATTAAATGAAAAAAATTGCTTTAAAGTAAAAATTATAAAAAAAAATGTTATAAAGTAAACAGATTATTTTACCCCTCAAAAGATTTACCATATAATCATATATACTTTCTAAAATTCATCTTCATCAAAAAAAATGCACCAAAGAATAATGTGAATCATTACGCCCCCAAAATTAAACATTATTTTTTTAGTAATTTTTAACACTTTCAAAAGGAAAATTATCTTCTGTAGATAATTTTCCTTTTGAAAGTCTAATCTCAATCGCAGCTTTTAAATTTTTTTCTCTTCGAAATTTACAAAAAGATTGATTACAATGTTTCTCTATCAAAAATAAAATTTAATTGGAAATCCCCAAATTATTTGACAAATATGACAAATAATAAAAATATACTAATTCCATTCATTAAAATAACATTAAAGGAAAAATCCGAAGTAAAAAAATTCTTCAGTTACAAAATTAAAAATTTATTACAACAAATATTTTTATTTGGACTGTTTTCATTAGCTACTTGAGAAGTTTGATGTTTGTTTGAAATTCATTTAATTGTTATATGTATAAATTGCTATGAGTTGCGCTCGTAGGGGCTTTAGGCCTTTAATGAATGGACAGAATATGCTTAAACTAAACATTCTGTAAAAAGAAAAATATTATACAGCTATATGTTTTCTCTTAAAATTAAAAAGTTGGAAAATTTTCCATCATACCATGTGGAAATTTAAGGGAATTCATTGTATTAAACTGCGAGAAAAAAGAAAATTTATTACCAGAATACAACACATTTTAAAGGGAAATTATAACTAAAAACATTTAGGTCTTTAATGAATGAACAGAAAAAGAAATTGCCATCCAATAAGAAATTTAACATACTATCTAATAAGTAATAATAAATTATAATTGTGTATTTGATATGTATAAAAAATGTTGTAGAATATGATTGGCATTTTTAATCTGTAGATCCATATATTAAATATTATCGACATTTAAAATAAACATACTGTAAAAGAAAAATATTTTATGAAATTTTTTTTTTTTATCAAAAACATTAATTACGCATCATTGGCAAGGTTTTATTCCTATATTAACAAAATTTTCTGACAAAATTTAATGAAAATGTGGAATTTGAACTGAATTTGAATCATGAATTATGACACTACGACTAGCCTTGTTTTCTGATCATTTTCAAAATATGTACTTTAAAATATATCTATAATATCATCCTGCAAAGGAAATAAAATTAGAAAAATAAATAAATAATAATTGTTAAGAAATAGAAATATTAAATTTAACTGAAAAAAGAATACTTCATATCTCACATGTTTTAAATTCATTCTGAGTTAAAATAACGCAGCTGCTGTGTGAGCGTTGAATTTAATTAGAGTTAAAATGAATGTAAGTCTGAATGATAAGATAATATATACATTTCCTTTCCAAAGCATTCGATGTAACTGGTATTAGAATTAGCTATATAGCTCCCTAAAAATTTCAATTATTTCAACATGAACTCTGAATACTGCGTGATGACCTTGTATAAAGAAGACTAAGTTCAACTAACTAATATTTATTTACTTATTGACATTTAAGGCGATCACAGGAACATTGCACGCAATTCTAATATAATTCGCAGTTATTAATAATTTGCTGCAATACATTTTTTGGGCAAAAACCGTTACTTTGCAACAGGCTCAGAGCGACAGCAATCAGTTCTCACCATGCCTGCAGGAAGCCAAAAAGTTCAGACTAACTAAAACGATTCTCATCAAATAGATAAATCATATGACCTGTTACGTGGAATATTACGTTTCACTGCTTTGTGTTGTATCCAAAATATCAACGTCTTCTTCTCCAAAGTTCAGTTCAACAGGAGTTAAAATTAACGCTACTTCTAATACCACGACAATTTAGAGACAAGTTTATAATGTACTGTTAGAATTAACAGGACTAATAACAACGCATTTTTGCGATGAATTGCATCTAACCGGTACTTCATTAAAATTTATGCTATTCTATCGACACCTATAATATGAACTATATTATTCCTATATATATATATATATTCTTATAATATGAACTATATTATTCCTATATATATTCCTATAATATGAACTATATTATTCCTATATATTCTTAATATGAACTATATTATTCCTATATATATTCCTATAATATGAACGAAATCAAAAATATCTAATTCATCATTATGAAAGAACAATTATCTTCACAGTACAGCTGTTGATGTTATATAATTATAATTAGTTAACCTTGATTCTGTGAAAAAAAGTGATCATTGCTCAGAGATTTAAGCTGCATTTTAAATTAAGAATATTAGTCTACAAATAAAAAACTTAAATTATAAGGTTAAGTGAATTTTAGGGAAAATTTTTGCAATTTTTTAACCTCAAAAAAAGTTACTTTTGTTTTAAAAAAATCTTTTGCCATTAAAAAATCGTTTTTCTTTTTTTAAAAAAATCGTTTTTCTTTTGCTTTTAAAAATCGTTTTTCTTTTTGCTTTTAAAAATAGTTTTTCTTTTGCTTTAAAAAAAAAATCGTTTTTCTTTTTTGCTTTTAAAAATCGTTTTTTTTGCTTTTAAAAAATCGTTTTCTTTTTGCTTTAAAACAAAAATCGTTTTTCTTTTGCTTTTAAAAAAATCGTTTTCTTTTGTTTTTAAAAAAAATCGTTTTTTTTGCTTTACAAAAAAATCGTTTTTCCTTTGCTTTTAAATTTTTTTTTTTAACTCTTCACATTAATAAACAAGTATTCTTTATATTAAAATAATTAAAAATAAATTCCATTAAAAGTTAAGGATGAAGTATTTTATTCTGATAATTATTGGATGTTTGAGTTTTATGGAATTTTACACCACGAACCGTTAAATCCGATGAATAATTATAGTGACGGGACACAATAGTATTAAATATCTGTAATTTGAATGCCTATAGAATGGATTGAAGTGATTTACGAATTCTATGAATGGATATGTAATCTAATAATTGTTAAGATTTCGAGAAAGCGAAATTAAAATAAAGGATCAAATAACCACATGTTTAGTTAAATGGAACAATTCAATAATCGATCAAGCTCACAACAAAGATATTTAATTAGTTTAAAAGATGACAATAAAATATAATTTTCGCCATGATTAAGTACAAAAAAGATTTGGAACAAATTTGTTCCATCAGCTTCGTTAACCTTTCACAGATTTGTGAAACGCAGATAATATTTCATATAGTGCTAGCAGCTATTTCTAATAAAATAGGGTGATGAAATATTCGTTTAAAGTAATGGAGTTTTTCTAATAAGTTCTGCTTAAAATATAATTTCAAATACTAATTATTCTAAAACTTTTTGATGGATAAAATTTTAATAATATGAATAGGGTTTCATACAAATTTATTATTTTATTTTGTTGTAATATGCACCAAATATTTATTGATAATCCTGAAACCTATTTGCTTTAAAAGATGTAAAGAGTATGACAAAATGAATATGAATATAAATTAAAAATTTAAACACAAATACTTTCAATATGAATAATATGGAGTTTTCTTATTTTCTAATGAATAATTTAAAAAAAAATTAAATCAACTGAACAAAATAAATAAATTTCTTCTTATTATTATTAAAATATTCATTTTATTCATAATTTTCCCTTTGTAACTAATTTATTAAAGTGTTCCATAAATGTTATCATGTACCTAATTATTCGAATCTACATGGTAAGCCATGAAGGTTTTAAATTCAAAATAAATTAGATTTTATTTCATTTAGTTGGGTAAAATAATTATGAAATATTTTATGTATAATATATTAATTCTTTTTTTTTTCCAGCAGAACATAGAATTGAGGTTTTATTATTAGTTATACAAGATAAATATTCATTTTCATTTCTTAAAAATTAAAAGTATATTAAATAAGAAATCTATGTCTCAATCTTAATATAAATCTCAGTGCATATATTAAATTTTATTTATTTATAAGTTTAAGGAGAATTAATTTTGACTGAATTTAAGTCTGAAAATTTTCTGCTATGTTACTTTTTAAAGTGAATTTGCTTATAATGTTATTAAAAATTTCAATTCACCTTCGATAGATTCTGATAAATAGATAAAAAGAAACATTTATTTTAATTGATATAAATTCATTTTTATGTATTGTGATAATGATCCATTAACAAGTTCTCCTTTACTTTGGACTCAGAGAGTTTGATAGTCAAAAGACCGTTAATTTGATATTATTGATTGCATTATATATGTGAAGAAAAAAAGCATTTATACGTAATCAAACAATCATTAATTAATGTTTCAAAATTGGACTTAAACCCATTTTAAATTAATTTTATCAGGATTGAGTGAATTATTGAATAAATGAAATTAATAATCATTTAGTATTAAAGAATCATTAATTAATATTTCCATATCATAAAATAATTAATTATATTATATAACTATGATTTCACTATTAATTAATTAATGTATTAAAATTGGACTTAAATCCCATTTAAATCTATTTAATCCGGGTTGAGTGAATTGTTGAATAATTGAAAATAATAATTATTAATTAATATTAAAAAATCGTTAATAAATATTTCCCAAATTGCAATTAAACCACTTTTAAACTTACTTAATCCGGGTTGAATGAATTGCTGAATAACTGAAATTTTTTTTAGAATAAGCGATTAATTTTATGTGCTACCTGTATAATAATAGCTTACATTTAAATCGGATTGTTTATAACAATTTTATCTACAATTTTATCACGAAAACCAAAATTATTATACGTAATACGCTTAAAGAATTATTTCAAATAATTATTTCCGCCAAGTACGTACGCAATTTATCGTTTCTAAAGTAAAATATCTTAACGAAGTTAAGCAAAATTACTGAGATATTAATTCTAATTTAGGCCCTAATTTCAAAATCTGCCCCAGAGTTCCACAAAAGGGGGAAACAACAATTAGATTTAACAGCGTAGCGGAACTTTTCAGACGACTCGCTTCCTGGCTTTATTTGCGGGCCCGCATGGCAGGCTGAATTTGGAACTCAGCCAGACTCCGGCCTTCCCTTCAACTGACACACGGAAGCAGCCATTTGATACCGATCCATACGGGATCATTAATTGTGAAGAACTGTCAAATGATTTTTTTTTTAATCGCCTTCACAGAAAGCACACACATAGGGGTGGGTTTGTTTGCCCGCCAACATGCTGCCGTGCTATGATAGACTCTGATGCAACACAGATGCCAGTCATTTGTGAATAATATTTCTATTTATGAAAGATTAATTTGACAGATTTCACTGATTTTTCCTAAAATGTTTACTTAATTTTTATTTAAATAAATGTCAATGTTCTGTTTGTTAAAAAAATTTAATTCAACAAATAGGTTTATGTACATTTTTGTGACGTAGGTAAAATAATATATTAGTTTTTTTTATGTTCAATGGCGATATAAGAATGCAAAAACAAATAATATGACGAACTAAAGAAAAATTAAAAAGGTAACTAGATAAGAAAGGTACTAGGTAAAAGATACTGATTATTTCAGTACTAGATTACTATTTTATTTTTATTTTCATTATGATTATCGTTGTCTCTGTAGCTCTCTGATTAACTGGTACAATGCCATTTAGGTATCTACAACGATGGCAACCTGGGTTCATAAGTTCCATCATGTAGAAGTGGTCAGTATGGTTGGTCAAAAACACTCTTCAAAACAATCGTGACTGTATAATAATAAAAATTATGTGACAGCAGGCAATAAAAGGATTTTTTTTTTTACGAAAATAACAAAAAGAATACAAAAACAAATAATATGACAAAATAAAGAAAACGAACACATAGAAGTTCGGTTCAGATACTGATAACGATAATCACAATGAAAATAAAAAAAAAAATAGTAGTCTCTATAGCTGCTTGGCTCATTGGTACAACAACATTTAGGTATCTACAATGAAAAACGACCTCGGGTCATAGGTTCCATCATGCCGCAAAGTGGCCAGTATGATTGGTCAAAAGCATTCTTCAAAACAATCGTGAAAGTAAAAAAAAAAATTATGCTACAGCCTCACTTCGTGGACCAAGGAGGCCATGCACAAAACCCTCGCTCTTCGATCGTTTTGACTTTTTTGCTTCTGCCAAGTAACAGAATTGCAATTTTTATTCAAAATCTGTGTGATGTCTTAACAAACAATTAAATGGATGCATCTCAAAATATGATAACATAAAATACAAGGGGAATACGAATAGGAGAGCAAATCTTTCAATAATTCCAAAAAATGCTGTTTAAACAGAAAGAAATGAAGAAAGGAAAGAATATTTTTGGTCAGAAAATATTTTTACATGAAAATTAAAATTCTTCGCCACCAAGCAGCGTTATGTTTGGAATTATTTAGGATTGCACGTCAAGATGATTAACTGCTAAGAAATTTTAAATATGTTATATCTCATTTAGCAACTCAACTGTCAAATATAGCGACGCATTAGTCATTCTATTGTGCAAAAAATTTCTTGTGATAAGACACACAGGTTTTCCCAAATATATCTTACAATGTTGCCAAAGTCGTTAGTTTTTCAAGGTACCTTTTCAGTTCTGATATCTAACTTACCAACTATTTCCCGGGCACTACAGTTCATCTTTGACTACGGTTGTCTGCCTATTGGCAGATTTCGAAACAGAATTTTTATTTTACAGGGTAGCGTTGTCAGCCCTACTCCCAAAGCTCTACAGTCATAATAGACCAGGACCTACGATTTAATTTGGATTCCGAACCACTACAAACATCCATGACACAGCCGGGACTCGAACCGAAACCTGTGGCACCGAGCATATATATGCTTACCAGCATGTACATCGACTTGAAAACAAATATAAATTAAATTGAAAGTTCCAATTAGTTTTTTGCCAACTTTCCTATGATCTCAGCGTTAAACACTAGAAACCAAGATCAAGAAGAACAAGTAATATAAAAATAAAAAAAAAATTAAAAGTCAATTCCTACTTTTTTCACTCTATTGCAGAAAATCCTTTTATAAATAATTTTAATTCCGTTTTTTAAATTATCTGGCGCCATCTATTGGTAGATATATGCAACTTAAATCGAAAAAAAATAATTAAATAATTAACTATAATTACTGAATTAATATTTGAAAAAACTGTATTAACATCCAGTGTCATCCACTACAAGTTAAAAAATGTATTTGAACTTGAGTGGATGAATAAAAAAGTATTTCATGAACGATTGAAAATTTGAACAAGACATATACAGGGAGAGTATGAGCTAATAGAAGGAATTGAATAAAGGAGCATGGGAAAAGGGATGATTCCCCTATTCCCGAAATTGGTTTGGAATATGAGCATGGAACCAGGAAATAAAGCATTATCCGATAAAGAAAAACAACCTTAATCAATTGAGAGAAGAATTGTAGCCGGCGCTAAAATCTATTATTTGGAGATAATTCTTTTAATGAGTGGCTGTTGAAGGCCTTAAATGTATAAATTTCGTAAATAATTTGCAAATAAAAAACTAATCTAAATTATTTTATCTCGATTATGTTCATTATTTGGACGAGGAATGGCGTTAAAATAAAGGAGTTGTCACTAGTTGAGTCATGAATCACAAGTGACACAGTTAGAGTTAAAATAAAGGAATAGTCACTAGTTGTATGCAATTTTAGCTGTAGTTAGTTATATAATATTACAATGTAACAGTTATTCAGAGCTTATATGAAATTTTATTAAAAATAATATATCCAATATAAAAAGACACATAAAATCTTGAAAATAAGCAATATCTAATATATCAGATAACTAATATCTGTATCTAATATCTGTATCAGATAACAAATAAAAGAGGTTTTTTTTTTTTATAAATACAAGTTTAAAATTTTATTTACAAAACATTTTTAAATAATAAAAGCTAATTTTTCGATTTTCATTAAAATTAAAATGTACTCATGTATCACTTTTAAAATAACAAATGATAACTAAATTAATTTCCTTTTATAAATAAACCCAAAATTAGATAAAATTGATATGAAATGTCTTAGTTCTTAACCTATAAGTTTTAAAATGAAATGAAACAAACATAAAATTGTCAATTAATAAACAGAGATCACATAGCAATTATTGAAATTTCTGAAAATTCTTTGAATTAATGATTTATGTTCAAACACATTAGTGTTTTCATGGAAATATTTAAATACATAATGATCTTAACTAATAAGTTGATAGTCATTAGCAGTACTTAATGTCTTTTATAGAAATTAAATAATCATTTAGAAGAACTTTTTCTAAGAGAATATAATGAATATAAACATCTTTCTGAATAAATTGGAAAAAAAGAAAAAGAAATTTAAATAAATTTGTAAAATTTGTAAATTATATACGAGCACTATTATAAATTAATTTAATTAGTTAATTATATTTTTTATATTTATCAATATTTATAATTAATTAATAATAAAAAAGTAAGTTATATTTTATAATTAAGAAAAATTAATTTTGTAGAATTTTAATAACAAATTTTGCAATTGGCTAACAATTATTTTTAAATCTAAAACTATAAAAAATAGTTTGTATTTCTATTAATATTTACTCAATAATAATCGTTAAAGAATTTTAATATTAATATAATATTGTTAAAAATTCTAAAAAAAAAAAACTCAATATCGCAAATGAAACAGAAAGCAAACATATAGTCACTTTAATTACATACGATTTAATTCATAAAAAGTAGAAAATAAAATAGTTTCCGCAAGCATAGAATAACATACCTCAAGAGGAAAAAAATGATCAATCATTTTGACAGGTAAAGCAATTATTTGTTCAATTTCTGGAAACGAAATTTGATACAAAAATATCTTAAAAAAAATGTTGGAAATTGTTTTTATTTTTATTTTTCAGAAATATAAGAAAAGAAAACTTCTTCATCAATACTAATTACAGTATCATTCATTCATTCTCTGATAAAAATTCTAAAAGAAACCGAAGAATCTGCTTCTTTTTGAAAGTAAGGATTATTCTAAATTCTGCATTACTCGAATAATAACTTCCATTGATTTTTTTCAGAAAATAAGCTGCGTCGAATTAAAGCTGAAAAAAAAAACCTTTTTCTCGATATAAGATACTTTTATTTTCAGATTATTTGAGTCTCATTTATTGTTGATTTAAATTGGATTTCTGTTCCCAAACATAATTAAAAACAAAACATTTTAAACTTATAAGTTTTGTTCGTAATCATTTAAAAAAATACAATATAGTTTGAAACTTCACTGATGTTAGATGGCTATTTTAAGTTAATTTTAAAATAAATTGAATTCTTAACATTTATTATAAATAAATAAAAGGTTAAAGAATATACAGTGAAATATATATAATAATAATACAGAGTAGCACCATAATACATAGTATTACCGTACAATGTAGCACCATAATTATATGTAATAATTTTATACCTCTATTTATAAAAGAGTAACCTACATCTCAGTTATGATTGCACATTAAAATTATATATCATAAAAATCGATTCATTTTTACTGTAAATATTATTCACGATTGACGCTAAATCTCGACATTAAAACATTTCAAATTAATTTATCTCTACATCAGGTATGTCCATCGCTGTTTTACGATCTCTACTTTTATAAGTCTGGCAGAGAATAATTTTTAAAAAAATATGTTATAAATTAAATATATATTTTTAGAATGAGTATAAGGAGCGGAATAAGGAACAAGCATAACAAGTAAAATCCTTTTTTTTTTTTAAACACTAAAAAAATATTTACTATTTTTTACATAGAACATACTGTAAATCTTAATAAGGAAACACTGTTTATGATCACACATGAACTCAGAATAATTTTCTGAGTAATAAATCTGTAAAACATAAACAGTAGTCAATGATTTTTATCATATTGTAATAAATGTTATTTAAACTCTCCATTCTAAAATGCATCCTACATTTTTTTAAAAATATGAAATCATCTATAGCTGCATATTATTCAACAACTCTAGAACTTTTTTCATGTATTGTTATAAGTTATCTTGTAAGTTTATATATAAATTTTAAAGCGAATACTATAGATTTTTAGGATCAATATAAACTGTAAAATTGAAAAATCTGTTACAATAGTATTATTAATAGTAAAATGAGATAAAAGTCCGGATTTGTTATCCATAAAGTTTTATCATTGTCCGGTCAGATAATCCACTTGAATAAACCAAGATGATTTTTTTTTGTTTCCAAACATACAATATATATAAAAAAAACTGTTACTATATTAATATTAATAGCACAATGAGATAAAAGCCTGGACTTATTATCCTTAACTGTTTTATCCATACAGTTTTATCATTGTCCGGCTAGATTAACTACTTGAATAAACTGAGATGTTCCTTTTGTTTCCAAGCATACATATTCATGTCCGTTTCTTTTGAGAAAAAATTATTCTCGTTTAGAAAAGTGTTTTTAAAAAAAGTTTTTCTTTAACTATAAAAATTTATTCCTACAGCAATTTTTTCAAGCAGACAGAAGTTTTTAAAATTTTAAATTTTCCTGCATGAAAGGAAGATTATGAAAATGACTATGAACACAAAAAAAATCCATACAGTTTCCATAAACCGAGAAATAACAAAAAAATCCCATGAACAAAAATCCATAATAACGTATCCATTTCATTTATTTTAATTTAATAAATTTAAATCACTACTGAAAAATTTATAATGAATTAATTTATCTATAAGCTAAAATTAAAACAAAAAATTATGAATACATTTACACATACGCATAGGAATACATTTTACACTCACAGTATTTATATTAAATGTTTAACAAAAAACATCTGATTGTAATAAAAGATAAATACTTTATATATTGGCGTCAACTTTTCATTAAAATTCTTCATCTGAAAAGGATTACATGGATGTTGGATCCTGAAATAGGGCGGCATCCAATTAAAACAAAATGAACAAAAAATTGAAAAAACTGAAATAACTATATAAAGTTAATAACATTAATTTGTTATTGCGAATTTTAATAATAAGAGCTAAGTCAATGTTTTATAAATTAAATTTGCATGTTATGCATCAACGAATTATTACAAATGAGCTTTTTGATGGTCGGTTTTATCAATAAAATTAATGTTTTTGAGAAAAAATACTATATAATTTTTATTCCAGTAAAGTTTTTTTTTTTCATATCACAAATTTCTTACAAAACTCTGCTATTTTAAATTTAAATTCTTTTTCATATTCTTCACAAGTAATATTAAAAAAAAAAAAAAAATTAAGTCAATTCCTACTTTTTTCCCCCTATATTGCAGAAAGTCCTTTATAAATAATTTTCATTCATTTTTTTAAGTTTATCTGGCGCCATCTATTGGTAGATATAGGCAACTTAAATCTAAAAAAATAAAATTAATTAATTAAATTTAATTACTGAATTAATATTTGAAAACAGTATTACTATCAAGTGTCATCCACTACAAGTACAAAAAAATATATTTGAACTTGAGTGGATGAATAAAAAAGTATTTTATGAACGATTGAAAATTTGAACAAGATATATATCCGGAGAGAGTGAGCTAATAGAAGGAATTGAAAAAAGGTTTAATTTGGTTATATCTTTGAAATAAAATGTTTCAGATTAATAAAAAATATATTTTCAAGAAAAATACATTGTATGTGTTGCATGTAAATTATTGAAATTCAAAACAATTTTCATGGCTGTAATTAATTACACATTTCATAGAATTTCTTGGTACTTTTTTTTATTTTAATTCAAATTTTATATATAATTACTTTTAAAAAATACAGACTTAAAACATTTATTTGTAAGAATATTTAAAGTGTCTTAAAAATATAAAACCATAACATACTTTAATAAGGTTTTTAAATTTTGAAAAAGCATTTAATATTTTGTTTAATGAAAGAAAATATTTCCTTATTTTCAAAACTACACATTTATTAGGGTCCCAAAGTCCTAAGCCAAAAACTTCACAATAAAAACAAAATATCCAATTTACTCACTGAAATTGCTTGATTAATTTGCTAAATTCCTAGTCCGATGCATTTAACCACACAAATAGATGATTTTTTAAATAAGTTTTGTGGCAGGTTTAATTATCAAAATAGGGCTTGCGCAATCTTCTAAGATTCAATATATTTCTAAACTACAAAGCGATTTGATTACTAAAAATGTACTAAATCTCTTCTGAGGGAGACTAAAGCATTTAATTTTATTTCATATCAAACGACACTATCATTTATAGAATATCTAGGGATTAGTAGAATGAATTAATTGAATTTATTTCTGTTTCATGCTGAACACTATAAAAAGCTTGACTCGTTTCCAGTTCATCTCTTTATTTGCATATTTATAACAGTTAGATATCGATTATGGCTCAAAGGAATTTAAATTTAATGCTTCTTGAATATTTTTAGCCTTTTTCAATAAATTAATTATCCCACGTCTTCTGTAGGCTTGGGAGAATTTCTCAAATAAAATAAAAGGAGCTTAAATTGTCTTATATGTCGTAGAATTGTTTGTTTTTTAGTAAAATAGTTCTTCTTGAAAATTGTAGTAAAATGCCCACGCCAGGAATAAAAGCAAAATGATATAACAAGATAATATTTTATTTAGCCTTCATTCGAGTGTTTTCAAAATTTATAATAAAAGTTCTTTGTACTTGTATTTCAAATCTTTGATACCCAGTAATAATCTCTAAATTATAAATAACATCTAAACAAAAGAATAACAAAATATAACAAGTCTTATGTCCATTTTTAAATTTTGGTTGTTAAACCAATTTTCTTTATTTCATTTTTATTTAAGCTCTGTAAGTCAATTAAGAGAAACAATATAATAAAATGTACAAAAATAAATAAAATATGTTTTAAGGAAATCACTGCAATACCATGATTAATGTCAACAAATACAAAAATAAAATCATTAAATTAGATCATGTATTTACAGTATGTCCCTAGGCCCGAGAAAGAGGAAATCACGCAATAATTTTAAGAGAAAATAAATTGCATAATATTAATATCAGCCTCTATTCCTTGTGAATAGGCAACATTTATTTCTGGCTATTAATCATTACATTGGGGGCGTAGATTCTTGCTATATCTGGATTATTATAATATAATCATTGTGACTCATCTGGATAAAAAATATAACTTAATATTTTGTTTTTAAGGTCCTCATAAAATTCTATTTTTCTTCTTTGTTTTAAATATTTAGCTTTATCTTATTTAAGCAGAAAAACATTCATCGCCATGTTTGTAATCTTGTAGCTAATAAGCTCAGCCAGGAAAATTACTAAAGTTATAAATGTAACTGCTTTGAAGTATGTTAAATGAAAATTTTTAACTTCTGTGTATAGTGTGTATTTTTAACGTGGAAATTAAATAACATAATCTGCCAGGCAACAAATTTATTTCTCTAATGTAGAAATGAATTTTCTTTATATTTCCAACATTTTGTGTGTGTATAAGGATACACCTCACAATCATCAATTCTAGTGTCGTCAGTCTACATGTCCCAACATAACATATTGCTGGTCGAAATATAAATTTCCATCGAATGACGTATGATAAATTCCTCAGAACATGCAGAAAAAAAGTGGAATTGAAAAGTTACAAAAAATTTGTCCTATTTTTTGGAAACAAGCAAAGACACAAATACTCTCGTATAACAACAAGTTGCCCATACTGTCTAAACGTAAAAAAAAAAAAAAAAAAAAATTTATCTCCTCATATTAATAAAGTGAAGCCTTCACTCCTTTAATGCGAGCAAAAAAGTCACTAAGCCTCACTGCCGAGTACATGAACCGTGCAAATTATCAATATTGGGCTGGTTGAAATCATGCAGAGAT